>JAGKTI010020296.1:2509-16422 GCA_018397915.1 Birgus latro | reverse complement strand
AAGAAGAGATTATTTCTTGGTTACTAGGTCTAACAGAAATAACAATACCCAAGTCAAGAATCCATTTTATGAAGAATTTAGTACGACCATTTTGAGTTTTGGTGCCTGGGATCCGTATTACCAAAGTTAACCATTTTTCTACTCGATGTGATATTCTATTTAGAGTCAATTTTAGGGTCTAGATGCAAGAGATGTAGCTTTTTCTATATTACTATGAAGCTGTTGCAATTTTTTCCGCGATTCCAGGTCCTTTTATGGCTATTTTCTTGAGAGTACTGTATTTAGCGCTAATCTAGTGTTTTTTGCTCTACTTCCATTTAGCAATTATATTAATGTTTAGGTGCAAGATATCATCCTATATTCTTGAAATTTCTTTATCGGTATTCCGTAGATTATATCATGTTTTTGTGATAAGCTAGAGACTTTTGCTATTCAATATTCTAGCGCAGTTGGAGAACAGGTCGGTCTAGCAGCACTGGTAACACTCCTTCCTCTGGCATTTAAAGATGGGCGGGTCATGAACTAGGTACATCGGTAACTAATCTTGTATGTTATGGTTCATAGGAGGTACGTGGCTTGAATATTTATACACAGATGTTTCCACAGGCGCCTTGGATTTAATTACATGCAAAAATTCTTAGACAGGTTAGCTTTTCTTGTGTGGAGGACTGTTGGTATGGTCACTTGCCAAGTCGGTAGACCTTATGTTTCATTTAGCCAGTGGTCTTCCATACTTGAGTGTCACTAGTGAATTGTGCAATCTTTAATAACATAAAGGATATTTCCACTGGATGTGGGTGTTGAAAATGAATTTACAAGTATGAAAGATCCCTGTTGTATACTTTTCATTTGTTAATGGGAACTCCTGCAGGATGTCCCTATATTATTTTATTTTGTTATTTTCTTAATTTATTTTGTAATAGAATTGAACATACAGAACCTAAACCATCTGTGAAAGCCTTGCACAGTAGGAATATGAACTTTATTTTTTCTATGTTAGGGCCTCAGCACAATATGTGGCTGTTTCAGGATGAAAAAGGAGGTATTTATTTCCTTTACTGTCGTTTCTTTAGCCAGCAATCTTACAATACCCAGTGGATTTGTGCTGTCATATACTGTGTGCCTGTATGTGTTTTTTTGTGTGCAAATGAATATTTCTATTTTTTATGAAAATTTTTAAATTCAGTTCTCACCCAATTGACATCATTCAGCCATTTGTTGTGCAACAGGACCGTGAGTCTTGACTCCCATACTTGGGTTAGGTTAGCTTAGGTTGAGATAGCTTAGCTTAGCTTAGCTTATCGGATGAGCCAAAAAGGACCATCAAGGTAAGTTTGGTTACTTTAGTTAGGTTAGGTTTGGTTACTTTTGTTTTGTTAGTTAGGCAACAGTCAAGAGCTCCTGCAGGGTTAGGAGGTAACTAAGATTGTCTTAGTTATATTATGGTTATTATTCATTTGCACAAGAAATGAGGCCTCAAAACACTCAAATGAACTAAAAAACTATCATATGGAAAAAAAAAAAAAAGGCAATAAAGGAAATATTTACCCAAAAAGAAATAAAAGCATTTTTTTTTTTTGTACTACGAAAATTTCAATACCACGGAATATCCTGATCTAACTTTACCTCAGTTAATGCAGGTTAGCCTGACCTAACATGTAATGTTCATTAGAAAATGTAGGCTCCATTATCATTCATTTTTTTTTCTTTTATATGAATGAAAAATCATCAGGAAAACGATATTAATAGGAAACCATCAGAAAATACAATTAAAAATCAGAAAAGGACACTTAATCCCCAATTTAACAAACCCAGTTTACCAAACAAAATCCTGTTTAGCTACTATTCTATCTATCTATCTATCTATGTCTATCTGTTTACTGTTACTGCCCACTAATTCCTTGGATGGGACTGAGAAATGTTAATATAAGCAAGCAACTCCACCCTCCAGCCCTATTGGTGCCATCACATGAACATGTCCCTTTCCAGCACTAATACTGTGGGGGTTAATAATGATAAGTACTGAACTCCTCCACAGAGAAAGGGTTAAATCATCAACATCTGTCTATAGCCTGACGCCCTAATCCCGCAAAGGTGGCCACAGACAAAACGCCTCCAAGTCGCTCGTGTCACCCACCATTTGCCTACCCTCCCCCCAGCTCACTCCCCCCTCCCTCATATACCTCTCAACTCCATCCCTCCACATCATCCTCGGTCTTCCCCTCCCTCCACCCCACCTGCATACACCCTCTTGGTCAGTCTTTCATTCTCCATTCTCTCCACATGTCCAAATCACCTCAGTGTATTTCTCCTAATCTTCTCAACCACATACACATCCACCCCACAGTGTTCCTTCACTTCATTCGTCAACCTGTCCCTCCATGTCACTCCACATGCTCCTCTCAAGTAACTAATTTCCACTGCTCTCACTCTTGACTTGCTCCCCACTAGCAAGGTCCATGCCTCACTTCCATACGTCATGGTAGGGATCACGATACTATCATGCAGTGGCTTCTTGACTTCCATACTCACCACCCTATTTCTCATCACCGCTTTCAGTGAACCAACAACCTTCCTTCCCTGCTGTACCCTTTCAAGTATTTAATCCCCCAAACTTCCATCCTTACTCATTGCACTACCCATGTACTTGAATGCACTCACATTCTCCATATCCTCACCATCCAACTTCATTGTGCATTCTGTTACTGCATTCCTCTCAAACACCATAACTTTATTCTTGTTCACATTGACTTTCAGATTCCTCTTCTTACACACTGTTCCAAATTCATTCTCCGAACCTTGCAACTCCCATTCATCTTCACTCAACAATACTGTATCATCAGCAAACAACAACACCGGAATCTTCCACATCTCACCCTCATTCATTAGAGCCTCTCCAACATCCACTGCCCTACCTTGCACTTCCTTTACAAACCCATCCATGTATATATTAAACAGCCATGGATACATCACACAACCCTGTTTCAGTCCCACATTCAGATCAAAGAACTCACTCAGCTCACCATCCACTCGCACAGCAGCCCTAGCTCCTTTTGTGCATACTCTTCACAGCACTCAACAATTTCCCCTCCACTCCACATATTCTTAATACCTTCCACATACCTTGCCTATCTATTCTGTCATAAGCTTTCTCTAAGTCCATGAAGGCAGCATACAATTTCTTTCCCTTCTCTAGATACTTCTCCACTAAACATCTTAAAACAAATATCTGATCTACACACCCTTTTCCCTTCCTAAATCCCCCTTGTTCTTCTCCAACTAACTCTTCTGTTATATGCCTAACCCTATCAATAAGTATTCTACCATATATTTTTCCAATCACACTAAGAAGGCAAATACCTCTATGGTTACCACATACTTCTCTCTTCCCTTTTCCTTTATATAAACGAACAATTATACCTGATTTCCAGTCCTCTGGAACCCTTCCGTCTTCCCAAGCCAATTTACACAACTTCCATATCCACTCCACAACAATCTCACCCCCATACTTCAGCAGTTCAACACACACTCCATCAATTCCTGGGGCCTTTCCCATCTTGATCTTCTTCATTGCTTCCACCCTACTGATCTCTTCCTCCCTCCTCTCACCTCTTCTTCTCCCAGCCATTCCCCAACCATTTACACTCGCACTGCTCTCACTCTCTACATTCAACAAAGTCTCAAAGTGCTCCTTCCATCTCCTCAATTTCTCTCTCTTCTCCACCAGCAATCTATTATTCCCATCTTTCACTCCCCTACAATTTCCCCTTTCACACTGTCTTACTTTCTTTACCTCCTTCCAAAACAATTTCTTACTCTCCCTCCATTTTAAACTCAAATTCCTCCCAAACTGCTCATCCACCTTCTTCTTACTCTCCTTCACCAATCTCTTCACCTCTCTTCTCCAGCTCACATACACTTCTTTCTTCTCTCTCTCATCTTCTCCCCTACCTCTCCTCGCTAGCTATTCACTATATGCCTTCTTTGTTTCACAACTCGTTTCACCTCATCATTCCACCATGCTGTCCCTTGCACATCCCTACATCTCCTCCTCACTCCACAAACCACCTCACACGCTGTGCATATCTCTTCCGTGAAAATCTTACATACATCTTCCACCCCTTCCATCTGCTCTAACTCATACCTTCTCAATCTTTCTTGCACTATGCTCTTATACTCAGCCATTTTCTCACTATCTTGTAACTTCACTCTTCTCACAGGAGCTATTTCTTCCTGTCTTCCCCTTGGTCTCTTCACTCACTTTCTTTGCAGCCTCCCCACCCTCTCCACACTCTTGCACCCAACACTTGTCTTCTCATTCGCTCATCCACACACACGTAATCTATCATTGCCTTTCGTTCTACAAGTTCACCATCCATCCTCCTCATGACTCTCCATGTATACCTGTGGATCATCTTGTGCCGAAAGTAGGTGTTGGCTGTTGCCAACCCCTTACCAGCACAGACGTCCACCAAGGCACTACCATTCCCATCCACCTCAGCTGGCACACCCCACTGACCAACCACTCCATCCACTTGTACATTCCCAACTTTGCCATTCATGTCTGCAATCAAAAACACTCTCTCAATTCTCTCAAACTTGTCCATACATGCTTCTACACTTGCCCAAAACTCATCTTTCACTCTTGCCACTCGGTCTTCTATCGGCGCATATGCACATACAATCGCCTAAACTTGTATACCTACTTTCATTCTCACCCATACAATCCTTGTACCCACTGTTCCATACTCTCTTATATTCTCCTTCCACTTCTTGCTTATCATCAGACATACGCCCTCTCATTAACTCCTGCACATATTCCTAAACCGTATTCCCATTCTCTCACAATTTCACCTTCCATTTAGTTTCAGTCAATCCACATACATCCACTCTTGCATCCTCAAGCACCTGAACAATCTCTCTCTCTCTTTCACTTCATCATTCACTCCTCTCACATTCAATGTCCCCACCCTCAGGATGTCCTTTGTCCGTTCCTTAGTCGTCAACGTATGTCCATCCTGGTCCGAGGCGCTTTATTCGCTTGTTTAGTTAGTTCTTTTAATGGGGTGGGGCATTAACTCACCACCAATCAACATACCTGAGATATTTCCTAAAAACTTGTCATATTTTCAGAGGCCATCTGTGGAGCTTGCATTGCTGTGGTTGATGGTGGTGCTGCCGCTGCTAGGATTGTTGCTGTCACTGCTGCTGCTGCTGGGCCTGTGACATTGGACTCCAGCTGCTGCTGCTGCTGCTGCTGCTACTACAGCTACTGCCACCCTCCTGAAACATGTGAGTTGCACATTATTTGGTTTGTCCACCTTGACTTGGCAGAGATTTTTGTTCTTTGGTGGCCTAATTCCCATAACTCTGAAACAGAGTAAGAAGACTAGCAATACTGTGGCTCTGCATCCTTTCCAAACCACTTTTAAGCCAAGTTGATGTGGACAGGGTATGTTAACAGTTGCTCCCCTGCTAAGGTTTTTTTTTTTTCTTTTTGAGAATTCCACACTCCATCCTTAGGTGGGAGGAGGAATTAGGGCTGATAATGATGATGGTGATAATTGTGATCAGCAGCAGTGCCAGGCTTCATATCAAGATCATTCCACCACTGGGGTATACAAGTCCAGTTACTTCGTCTAGGTACTATACTTGCTAATGGGCAATAGTGATGATGATGCAGTGCCAGGAATGAATTCTTGGCACTGTCAGGTTGACAGCTAAGCAGTAAAACAAACCACAAGGCCTAGTGAAATCTCAAGCTAGTAAATCATTAATCTTGTCAACAGCAAAAGTTCATAGCTCAAAATAATGTTTGTAAGTGGGAGAGCAACTGTCTTTATTCCATGTAACACCAGATTTTTTTTTTTTTTTTTTTTTATATAACTGAGAGTGATTCTTGGGGGTCTAAATATGATATGATCTTTAGTTTATAACCTATGTATTTATTTATATTAGTCTGCAGGTCTACATCCTTCCCATTACACATTTTCATGACTAGCATTATTCTGTTTGATAAACTATAACTATTGTTGAGAAGGTAATTTTATGCTAGGTTAGAGTAACAAGAGTATACTAAGCAAATTCCCTAGGTATACCAGTAGCAGATAGTTTTGAAACCATTCCACTGCATTGCTACATGATTAGCATGTCTCCTTGCAAAGCTACTGCATCAACTCAACATTATTTCAAGTTGACAGACAAGTACACAGATAGATAAACATTACTCATGCACATTAGGGTGCATCATATGCCCCAAAATTTACTGAATGTAAAGCAATGCAGCCTACCTTTTTCTTGGTGGTGAGGTATGGTTTACATAGCAACACTGAAATTTCATGAATATTTAAAAACATTTATAGGTAGCAAACAGGCCGTCAATATTAGTAAACATGCATAATTTGTGACAAAGCAGACAGATCCATGTCTTTGGTTTCGTTAGCAATAAACTCTAGAGTCATAGTATTTGTGGTAATGTAGATTGCAGTGAGTATAGTGCACAGTCTGAATTATTGAAAATTCAAATTTGTTTGAAATTAATTGAATGTGACTGAAACGTAATTCTGTTCTGTTTTATTCTATTGCAGATTATAATGGCAAAATATCCATGATTGTTTCGTCTGGATACAGTGCCAACAGATGATGACAAGACAAGAACAGGTGGTAGGCTACCGACCACTCGTCACGTTCTACTTTGCTTCTTGCCTCACCATCAAACAGCAAGGAATAAAGTGTGATACGGCAAATAGGACTGTTGATACTGTAAGACAGTTTTATGATCGTGGCCGAAATTCCATCTTTCCTTCCACATAAAATGGCCGAGGAAGTGGAAAAATTTGTGGATGATATGATGAACATCATGAAAATTTCACAAAAATGCCGGTCATCAGGGAAGTCTAAGGAGAGGATCGAAAACTTCAAAATCCGTCTCCACAGAACTATGAAGTTTTGGCCAAGGAATGCCTTGGAGAAGATGAGCAACAAAGAGGACAGACTGTTCTTACAATCCATGATGACTGACAGAAAGGCATCACTGTCAGGTGTTGATAGAAACCTGACTGTAACAAGAAAAGGTGAGAAAGCAGAGAGAGAGAAAAAAAAAAAAATGGTTCTTGGCCAACACAAATGGACTGAGTGACACTGATCAGTCTGAATCTGAGGATCAAGAAGAAGCCAAGCCTGTCCCCATTTACGACTGTGCCAAGAGACCTCATAAAAGATGTGTTAAAACAGGAGTCACAGTTTTCATGCCTCACAACATACTGAAATCACCAGGTGTTGTGCAGGCTCTGGTAAGAAATAACATATCTTCAAGTGCAATATCTTTTGTTATGCATGACATCATTAAAGCTGTTGATGGCGATGCATCCAAGCTAAGCCTTAGCTATGCAAGCACTGAAAGATACCGCGTGGAATCTGTACAGGCTATCACGGAGAAGATCAAAATGGATTGGACTCTGACCACTATCGCCAATGTGCATTGGGACGGAAAACTGATGGAAACCCTGGATCAATCCAGCGAAACAGAATGACTACCAGTCTTGCTGTTGGGACTAGGCAGAACAAAGCTGTTAGGCATAACAGAGATTCATCATGGCTCACCAAATCTGACTGGTTGTGAAGTAGCAGTTGCTACTTGCAAGCTACTCAGTGAATGGAAGTGCACAGGTTGTGTTACTGGCATGATGTTTAACATGACTAGCTTAAACACAGGATGCAAAACTACTGTATGCAACTCTCTGCAAGCAAAACTTGACCGTCCTCCTCTCTGGTTTGCTTGTCGTCACCACGCTTGGGATGCTCTGAGCATTGAGGTGTCAAAGGGTCCTGAAGTGAGTCTATTCAGACGATTTAAAGAACTCTTTCCGAGCATAAGTCCTAGTGGGAATCTCAAGTTTCCAGAAATCCCTTAAGCTCTGCAAGAGAAGGCGAAGGAAGTGATCGAGCTCTGTGAGGACTTTCAAAGGCAAGAGATGATCAGGGGAGACTACAGGGAGCTGATAAATTTGGTTCTGTTGTACCTGAGTGATGAAAAAGAATCTGAGTTCTCATTCAAAAGACCAGTACACAAAGCTTGATGGATGGCAAAGCTCCTATATCCCATCAAGATCAACCTGATGAGTACAGTGATCATGAGCCAACTCCCAATGGGTGCAGTGTTCTCCGGTCATCAGCTTCCAAAATCACATTGGTTTGTACTGTTTGTGGTTTTCTGCTACAGTTCATGGTGGATCACAGCACTTGTTCCTTCCACAGCACCCAAAAATGACCAAATGCTTGTAAATTCTCTGATTGCCTTTAAAGACATTGATGCGGTGATTGCCTAGGCTGCTCTCAAAAGCTTTGGCAACCATATGTGGTACCTAAAAGGAGCTAGTGCCTCTGGCATTCTTCAGTAAGACAGTGTGCACCAGAGACAAAGAGAAGACTGTGACCAAGATGAGTGAGCACAAAGGAAGTGGTATCCGGGCCAAAAGACACAGTGCATGGTTCGGAAAACCCACTTTTCAAAGGTACCAATGGAAATCTCACATGATCTTTCAGTATACGCTGGAGCTGGTTCTTGGATGTTCTTCGAGATCATGAAGATCAAAGAAGATTTTCCGACAAATCAGTACAGACTGGGATGAAAACAGCAGTTACCAGTGAGCCAAACTCGTTGTCGACAGCGTCAGTGTTGTGAATGACACTGCCAAGTGGGGTGTCAAGCTGTGCCATGACTTCCTCGGATCTGCTGTCAAAGAAGATCGTTATCAAAACATATTACAGGTGGCTGAACACGCTCGGAGCAAACTCTCCCATCCGAGGAAGAGGCGGAAAGTTTCATATGCATGCTACCTCGCTGTATTGAGCTTATGCAGCTAGCTACTCTTGATGTGTGGTTTGTCTACTTGTGTGCAGTTCGTTATTGTATATGGCCGTATAGCTGAAAAGGGCTTACACCCAACTTTCACAAGTGGAACTGTATTTCGAAATGATTTGTGAAATATATGAAAGAGTGAAAATGAGGTATTCTTGCACAAGACATGACCAGTTTGGCTAATTTCACAGCACCTGATGTCCTTCAATAAGTAAGACTGATTTGCTGCCTCTTAATTTTTCTTGATTCTTCTCAAATTCTACATCACTGTTATTCATGCCATATGTCACCACTGAAAAAAAGGTAGGCGCATTTTAGTGTCATTGGGGCATTCGATGCACTCTAATGCACATGGATAGTAGATCAACAAGTAAACAGATAGATAGATAAACATGAAAGATAAACATAGGTAGTAGATAGATTGTTATAAGTGTTAGCTTGATAGATTGCTAGAATTTTTATAGATTTTTTTTTTTTTTTTAATGCCTTTGACTGCTAGTACAGTATTTCCCTCAGTTGAATAGTATCTGGTGTTAGTTCAGTGAAAGTGGCTTGTCTTCTTTGTGGCTTTGGTGATTTCGTTTTGTTTTGTTTCGTTTCGTTTTTGAAGGCTCCAACATGCTTGCATGCGTCGGCCTTGGTCACCTAATGGCGGCTTTCCACATTGCTCGATCCCTGGCAGCCTCCCTGTTCAGTCCCTTAACCCTTAAATCACACTTAATGACCTCGTCCCATGTCTTTCTCGGTCTACCCCTCCCACAATATTAACACCTCTCACCCTCTGTACCCAGTTATCATCCCCCATCCTCTCCACATGTCCAAACCACCTCAGCCTACCTCTCCTCATCACAACACCAATACACTCCAGTCCCATCCTACCTCTCAACTCTTCCATCGTAAACCCAGCCCCCCCAGGCCGCCTTGCACGCAGGGACGCACTGCACATCCACCTAATCATTGTCATTTCTGTATGTTTAAACCTGCGAATATCCTCTTCCTTACTGCCCAGGTCTCACTACCATACAGCATCACACTCCTAACACATGCTGCACACAAAGACCCCTTAGCACGTAAGGAGAGTCCTAACATAATTTCTTAGCAAGCCTCCTGTGCCACCTGTAAGACACCCCAGTGAATCATGCATGTGATTATTGACTTATTATTATTTGTGGTAGCGACCATCATCCACTCACTTGATGTAGTGCTGCCTACTTCCTCCTTAGCCTTTATCATTCTTTTTCTGTGCCTGCCCTCCTCTCCTCCTATTTCTCCCATCTTTCCTGTCACTTCTTATTGCTTTTCTTTCCTTTACAGGTGGCTTTACATTGAGTGACAAGCCAAATGGTTTCCTGTAAGCCAAGAAACCATTTGCAACGCTGGGTGTTAACCATGTAACCAAACCATAGGCCTTTGTGCTCGCTACTTGTCAACAAGTGGGTTTGTGGAGGGTTAGTGCCCCTCCCCATAAAATAAATAACTCAAAGTCAAATGGCCACCCCTTACGGGATTATGGGATCTGGCAATAGAGATAGATAGATAGATTATTATTATTGTTATTGTTTGTGCTGTACTTGCAAGATGTGCAATGGACAGATTTTTTTTTTTTTTATAGCGTGTGGTTTACCAAGTTGTTTCAGTTCAAAGACTTACGATTAGCATACTTGACTGTATATACTGTAAGCTCCCAACTCAGATGATCAATTTTCCAAAAACATCCACTTACCAATATGCCTTTTCATGCAAATTTCCCTTCAGTGTTATCTGTGCTTGAGGTTATTCCCTAAACTTCTGGAGGTACCTGCTGTGTTTTCCATTACTATCACCCACACCAATCGACCTTGTGATGTTGACAATTCTCTTTGTACACAAACCTCGGCCCTGTCAGTTCACCCTTGTTTGTAGTTAACTTTATTATTCCATCAAAGTGTGCGCAGTGGGAAAAGTGATTACTGTATTTTTAACATCAAATAGAAATTGGATATATGTTTTTAAATGTGCTAAAAGTTTGAGTAAGGTTAGTAACAAGTGTGGTAGAGTATTGTTGGCCTACTTTTGCACATGCCTGTACATCACAACAGACACAATAAATCCTGGTTATATGCCACAGATGCTCAAAATACAGGGTGGTTCATATGTAACATGTCTGATTACATGTGTTTTGTCCGTTCTTTTTGGACCATACCTTACCTCATCCTTAGGTGGGAAGAAGAGATTAGGATGATGATCATGATTATGATTGCAATGATGAGTATAATATGATGGCTGATGTTGATTATTATAATGATTATGATGACTGATGTGGTGAACAGCTCAGTCAACACTAACAATGTGTACTGTGCATCATTTACTATTTCCCATAACCCTTCCTTGCTTTATAGTGATTGCTTGTTTGCATTATTTTTTATAATGTAATGAAATATCTCCTCTTGCATTTGCTTCCAATAATTGCTTAATGTTCACTCATTTTAAGTAAGCAGAAATTTTTCCTCTCCTCTGACTTTTATAAGGGGAGGCGGTAGCTCGATCAGTAGAGAGTTGGCTTGCGGTCCCATGGGACCCAGGTTCGAATCCTCGCTGGTGCAGGGAACAGTTTAAGGATTTGAATTTCATTAAATCAGGCTTTACTGATCTACCAGAAGACCCGCCGACATGTCGTAAAAATGACCCCGCTAATACCAATACACCAGTCCTGTATGAGACAGCCCTAGCATGTATTCAATATGGACGGTGGGTGTTAAGCGCCGAAGTGGTGACATGTAGATTGTAGGAGGACGACTGGGCCTTGATACCAGGCTGTGAAGCCTATGCCCAGAGTCGGACACATAAAAAAAAAAAAAAAAAAAAAAAAAAATTATCTAATGCCAGACACCTCAATGTCATAAGGGGCGGCCACAAACAAATTAACTTCACATCACTCTGTCTTCTGCCATTTGACATCCCTCTCTCCAACTCACACTTCCCTCTCTTATATCTCCCCACTCCTTTCTTCCATGTCAGTCTTAGTCTCTCCCTCCTCCTCTCCCCTGCCACCTCACTCACATACACTCTTTTAGTCAGTTTCTCATTCTGCATTCTCCCTACATGGCCAAACCATCTCAAAGTATTGCTCCAAACAGCACCACAACGCTTCCTTACATCTTCATTTGTCTTTCTGTCTGCTCATAAAACTCCACACGATCCTACTTCATTTCTACTGCTCTCATGCTTGATTTGTGTCCTTTCAACGGAATCCAAGCTTCACTTCCATGCTCACATCCCTGTTTCTTATCACAGCTTTCTATGATCCAGCAACCTTTCTACCTTGCTGTACCCCAGGAACTCATAACACTACTTAAGTACTTGGATACACTCTCATTCTCGATGTCTTCACCGTCCAGTCTCACTGTGTATGTTGTGACTTCTTTTCCCTCAAGACCATAGTTTTACTCCTCATTCTCTTTTAGATTCCATTTCCTACTTGCACCCTCAAACTCATTCACCAAGCCTTGTAGTTCACATTCATCCACACATAACAATACAGTATCATCAGCAAGCAACAGTTCAGAAAGTTTCCACACCTTTCCCTCTCTCATTAGGCACTCGGTATAATATTCACTTCCCTAGCTATCATCTCTTATAGCTCTGTCCATATACAAACTGAACAACCACAGAGACATGACACACACAAACATGTCATGTGGAGACATGACACACACAAAAACATAACACAAGGAGATATGACACACACAAAAACATAACACAAGGAGATATGACACACACACACACACACAGAGATTTTTTCTTTATGCAGATTTCCTTCCCATACCCCACTGGCAGAATAAGACAGCACTGTGGCACAACATCCTTTCCATAGCACTTCTTCATGTCTGACACCATAATACAATACAGTCTTGTTTCAAATAGCATTTACAAAGGAGAGATCGTAATTTGATGCCCTTACCTTAACTGGAGCATAGCTGAACCCGGTAGCTATTTCTGAAAGTTGTCAAAATACCTGCATCCTCCATACTAGCAGGCTGAGCTGACAACATGCAATATATATATGAGCAGCCCTGTATTATGGTTCAGTAACTTGTGGGCTGCTGTTGCTGTGGTCCTGTATTCCTCTAGTAGTGCTGTAACCAAACCACTTCTCTGAACCAATATAGCATCAGTTTTAGCATATTTACAGTACTATACAGTAATTGCTCCCTGACAAAGTGAAACAGTGTTAGTTGTTTGTGTAGCTTCCTTTCTGGTCGTTCTATAGCCGGTGTTGTAGACGCCCATCGTTCTTCTCCTAGACCTATCAACAGTGGTGTTCCTCAGGGCTCTGTCCTATCACCAAATCTCTTCCTTTTATTCATCAATGACCTTCTAAGCTGTACATCTAACCCTATCCACTCATATGCTGATGATTCCACCCTTCACCTTTCCATTCGGTTTCCGCAACATCCATCTCAGCAGTTACTTCAACAAAAAAGGGATGAGGCTATGGCACACCTAATGTCTGACTTGGCTCGTATCTCTGATTGGGGTAAAAATAATCTTGTTATTTTTAATGCATCAAAAACTCAGTTCTTACACTTATCAACCCGACAAAATCTTCCTCAGGATTACCCACTAATATTTAATAATGTCCAGATCTGTCCTGCATCATCCATGAACATGCTTGGGGTTTCATTCTCTCGGGATTTGTCTTGGAAAGAACATATTACATCTCTTGTGAAATCTGCTTCCAAGAGATTAGGTGTGCTAAGCTGATTCCGAACTTTCTTTACCCCAGCACAGTTGTTGGCCTTGTACACAGGTTTTATTCGCCCATGTATGGAGTACAACTCTCATGTGTGGGGAGGCTCCCCACATGCAGCTCTTCTCAATAGGGTGGAGTCAAAGGCTTTTCATCTCATTAACTTTCCTCCTCTTACTGATTCCCTTCAACCTTTGTCTCTTCGCCGCACTGTTGCATCTTTATCTCTCTTCTGTCGCTACTTCAACGGTCACTGTTCCTCTGAACTGTCTGCTTGCATTCCTCCACCTCTATGACAGGCACGTAGTACCTGTCTAGCAACAA
>JAGKTI010020295.1:0-16423 GCA_018397915.1 Birgus latro | reverse complement strand
TTGAGAGGCGATCATAAGGGAACAATAATTCACAAAATATCGCTCAGTGGAATGCACTGTCTGTACATAGAGACAGTCACTCACGAGAAAATGACAAAAGTTTTGAAAACTTGATGCAAATATAAGTACAGGAGCGGACGGTTAAGAGAATGAGCGAAATTCTATGGATTTCAGAATTATTCCATCGTTCCCACAATCTCGATCAATGTCACAAATTACGATACATAATTTTACGATCTAGGAAATTTGTGACACATAGGATTCAAGGGGTTAAAGTTTCAATGTTACCTGTATGGTTGATTTACCAGTTTCCCCCAGTTTACAGCACCTTTTGTATGGGAAAAGTTGGCATATTATGAAACATCCATGATTTATAACAAGGGCTACCTGAACTATAATCAGTTTGCTTTCATTTGACGGAGCTGGGTCACTCCCATAACCTGAATACAGTAGCTACTGTACTAAGTTATGGCTGCATGAAAATTGATACACATTAATTATGAGGTAGAAATTAATGTTCTTGGTTACTAGTCAAATTGATCCTTTAATCTGACTATTCTCTACCATCAAGTAAGCCAAAAGCAATAAGGATACACAAGACAGGGGAGAGAAAGGGATAATGTTGCATCAACAAACCTAGGAAAATAACAGCACTAAGGAGAGAGACAGCAAAAGGAAAGAGGAAGGAACATGAGAGACCACATCAACAGGCCTATACTTTGTCCACTTTATCTTTGCTTAAAACTGCCACTTCTTGATCTCGTATACTAAGCTGTAACAAGAGGTTAAAGTCTGAATGTGGTATTAGTTACAAAGAAGTGCTAAGGAAAGGTGAAGAGCCATAGTACCATCATATTCTGCCCCTCAGCTATGTAAAATATGC
Source organism: Birgus latro (assembly GCA_018397915.1). Lineage (NCBI taxonomy): Eukaryota > Metazoa > Arthropoda > Malacostraca > Decapoda > Coenobitidae > Birgus > Birgus latro. Next base: position 15,540 of record JAGKTI010020295.1, on the reverse strand, counting down.
CACAAAGGACAAAATACCTCAGTTAAGTATGTGATGAGATGAGTATTAAGGAGAAAGATATCCATCCATCCATCCATCATCCAATCTTACAATGCCCCATGAGGAGCGTAGAAGCTAGGAGCTAAGCAAGTTGATCCAGACATTTAAGATGAGAGTGACCAGCCTCACTTATCCCTGAGTGGCATTATGCGAGCAATAATCCCCAACCATCCCTTGGATGTAAACCTTCACCGGCTCAATCCGACTGGAGCGCCGTAATTACCCATTAAACCACAAGGTGCCATAATTTAGTTATATGGTTACCACCCAGCATAGTAAATGGTCTCCTTGAGTACAGGAAACCATTTGGTTTGTCACTCAGTGCAGAGTCACCTGTAGAAGGAAGAGGAAAGAATGAAGGAAAGAAAGACAGAAGAGGAGTATAAAGTCACCCGTAGGCAGAAGGGCGAGGAAAGAATGAAGTAAAGAGAGACAGAAGAGGAAGGAAGAAAAGAAGGAAGGAGGAGAGGAAAGGGCAGACATCCGAGAGCAGCACTACATCAAGTGAGTGGATGGTGAATGCCCCCACCTACCACAGGAAAGATATAAAGTACAAAAAGGAAAGAGAAAAAAAGTAACTGACCAGCCTATAACAACAAACCTTGGTCATCTCACTCTCAATGCGGGCAACTTCTTTCATACCCAGCTGGTGTATTTCCTGTGGTGTCATACTGGTGGATGCGTGGTATCTGGAAGTCAGATTGGTTAACTGATTAATTAACTGAATGACTGATTGTCACCACTGATTTTGGCAGCAGTACAAAAAGGAAAGAGGAAAAAGTAACTGAGCAGCCTATACCAACAAACCTTGGTCATTTCACTCTCAATGCAGGCAACTTCTTTTATACCCAGCTGGTGTATTTCCTGTGGTGTCATACTGGTGGATGTATGGTACCTGGAGGTTAGATTGGTTAACTGATTAATTAATTGAATGACTGAAATAGCCACTGATTTTGGCAGCCTAATATCAAAGGTCACTGCCACTGAAGGAGAATACAGCTAATGTCATGAAATATAATAGTACAGATAAATTGTGACATGCCAGGAAATATACCTGTACTTAAAAAAATGATAGAAAACTTGACAAAACTACAGAAAACCATTAAAAACCTTAGCATTGTCATAATAGATATCAACATAAAATCTTAGAAGTCAGAGAAAGGCAAATCTGACATGTAATGAAAGAGATGTAAAAACTGGCCACATGCAGCCTCTGAACAAATGTGTACAATGGCAATGCTATGACTGTGTTACTGGTACTCTTAGTCTGATACTGCACTACATCTACATAAATTACTTTCAACTTCTGCTGTACCCTAATATCAATCAAGAGAGGCCTCTGTAATGCTACAAAAACATCTTCATTGCAGCAAACTTCATGACTAACTCTTTACAAACTAAGTTTCTCACAGCTCAAAAATGCCCCTCACAATTTTCCACTGTAGTCAAATACTTTTTTCAGTACATGACAGCAAAGAAATGAATACACGAAAGTCTAAGACGATATATTTAAGATAAAGATGGAGTAATTAAAATACCAATACAACTGGCTAATCTAGCAGTACAGTGCTTTAGGTAAACACAAATGGGCACAACACAGGGAGGAATGACACAAGCATAGTACTGACAATACTGGCTGGAACACAAACATGTGCATGAATGCACATGTACAGTATGCACAAATGCATGCATACACACACACACACATATACACATACATACACACACATACACACACACACACACACACACACACAAACACTGGCACTGTTATGAAAACGTAATAGAAACACAGATCAAGAAAGCCAGGCAATCTGACTCACTTGATAAGTTGCTTGTACAAGGCAGAACCATTGGGCAGTGAAGAGATGGATATGTTTGGTCGAGTGACATATGATGTAGCCAAAAACTCCAGCAACTTCTGAATGGCTGGAGCAACCTGTTGGTGGAGTGATATATCAGTGTTGGCCTGTAACTCTGCTCTATGCAGTGCTATCATAGTTTTTATTTTTTTTATCTATCCATCTATTGCCAGACTCTTTAATCCCGTAAGGGGTGGCCACAAACAAATTGCCTCCATTTCACACTGTCCCTTGCCATTTCATTGCCCTGCTCCCACCTCACACCCCCCTCTCTCATATACATCTCCACTCCATCCCTCCATCTCATCCTTGGCCTCCCCCTCCCACGTCCTCCCTCCACCCCACTCACGTACACTCTCCTCATCAGTCTCTCACTCTCCATCCTCTCCACATGGCCAAACCACCTCAATGTGTTTCTCCTAATGCTTCCTATCACATCCACATCCACACTACAATGCTACTTCACATCCTCATTTGTCAATCTGTCTCTCCATGTGACTCCACATGCTCCTCTCAAATGACTCATTTCCACTGCTCTCACTCTTGACTTCTGTTCCTCCAACAAGGTCCAAGCTTCACTTACATACATTACAGTTGATATCACACTACTGTCATATAGAAGATTTTTCACTTCCATGTTTACTTCCCTGTTTCTTATCACACACTATCATCTGCAAACAACAGTAGAGGGAGTTTCCAAACACTGCCCTCTCTCACTAGGGCAACTCCAACATCCACTGGCCTACCTTGTACCTCTTTTATTACCCCATCCATATACAGACTGAACAACCATGGAGACACGACACATCCTTGTTTCAATCCAACCTTCAAACAGAAAAATTCACTCAGTTCACTATCCACACGCACTGCAGCCTTAGCACCCTCATAAATACTCTTCACAGCCTTCAACAACTTCCCAACTACGCCTTATATTCTTAATACTTTATACAATCCTTGTCTATCCACCCTGTCATATGCTTTCTCCAAATCCATGAAGACCACATACAACTTTTTTCCCTTCTCTAGAAACTTTTCCACTAGAGACATAAGAATGAATATCTGATCTACACAACCTCTTCCTTTCCTAAAACCTCCCTGTTCCTCTCCAACTAATTCCTCTGTTATTTCCCTATCTCTGTCAATAAGTATACTACCATATACTTTTCCCATTACACTAAGAAGACAAATGCCCCTATGATTACCACACACTTCTTTTTCCCCTTTTCCTTTGTACAGGGCAATAATTATACCTGACTTCCAATCCTCCGGAACTCTACCTTCCTCCCAGGTCAATCTACACATCGTCCACATCCATTCTACTACTATCTCTCTCCTATGCTTCAGCATTTCACCACACACTCCATCAATTCCTGGGGTTTTCCCCATTTTAACTTTCTTCATTGCTTCCACAACTTCCATCCTACTGATATCTTCCTCTCTTATCACATCCCTCATTCTCCCAGCCATTCCCCAGCCACTTATACTTGCATTAATTTCAGTCTCTATGTTCAACAATTCCTTAAAGCGTTCTCTCCATCTACTCATTTTTTCTCCCTTCTCCATTAGTAATCTAACATTTTTATCTTTCACTCCCCAGCTAACTTCTTTAGCACCCCATATAACTCTCTTTACCTCTTTCCAAATCATTTTCTTACATTCCCTCCACTATACACTCAAGTTCCAAATTCCTCATCCACTCTCTTCTTACTCTCTCTTACTAATCTTTTCACCTCGCCTGCTCTCTACATATAACTCTTTCTTCCATCTCTCAACTTCTTCCATGCCCCTGTTTTTCATCCACTCACTATATGCTTTCTTCTTTTGTGCCACAGCCTCTCTCACCTCTTCGTTTTACCATGCTGTTCCCTGTACCCCCTTTCGTCTTCTCTTCACCCCACATACCACCTCACATACTGCAAAGATTTCTTCTGTGAGTATCTAGCACACACTTTCCACGTCCCCCATCTGCCCAAATCCATATTTACTCAATCACTCCTCCACTTCCCTCTTATATTCTGCCTTTTTTCCATCCTCTTGTAACTTTTCCACCCTCCTTGTATGCACCACTACCTCCTGTCCTTCCCTTCTTCAATTTCTCCATTTCCTTTGGACTTTTATTCTGTCAGAAAGTCCACTTCCCCAGCCTCTATATACTCTTGCATCCATTACACACCTTCTCAATCTTTCATCCACACACACATAATCAATCATTGCCTTCTGTTCATTCAGTTCACCACACACCCTTCTCATCACTCACCACATATACCTATGGATCATTTTGTGCCTGAAGAGGGTATTGGTTATCAACAACCCCCTCCCAGCACAAATGTCCACTAAAGCACTGCCATTCTCATCCATCTCTGCAGGCACACCCCACTCACCAACTACATCCACCTTCACATTCCCTACTTTTCCATTTATATCTCCAATCAAGAACACTCTCTCATTCCTTTCAAACTTTTCCATGCATGCTTCAACATTTGTCCAGAACTCCTCTCTCACTCTGCTTGCATGAACTTGCACTGACGCATACACGAACACAATTGCCCACATTTGTAGTCCAACTTTCAATCTTACCCACACAATCCTTGGGCCAACTGATCCATACTCTCTTATATTCTCCTTCCATCTGTTACTCACAACAATACACGCTTCTTCTTTTGCCCTCTCATTCTCACCTACTCCTGCACATATACCCCATCCATACTCCCATTCTCTCACACTCTCACCTTCCCATTTATTTTCAGTTAATCCACATACATCCAATTTTGCACCCTCAAGCACCTGGACAATCTCTTTCCTTCACCTCACCATTTGCACCCCTTACATTCTATGCAGTTATCCGTACCATGTCCTTTGTTTGGTCCTTAGTCGTCACGTTTTGGTCAGTCCTGGTCCGAGGCTCCTTGTTCGTATTTTTAGTTAGTTGTTTTTCGGGGAAAGGCACTAACCCTCCGCCAACCCACTTGCTGTCACGTAGGGAACATGTGTTGGTTGGTTATAAGGTTACCACCCAGCAATGTAAATGTTTTCCTGGTTTACAGGAAATCATTTGGATTGCCACTCAGTGTAGAGCTACCCTAAAAACAGAGTACCACTACACTAAGTGGGTGGATGATGGGTGCCCCACCTAACACTTCTCCTTCTTTTTTTTTTTTTTTTGCTTAACCTCTTCAACCCAAGAATATGTTTTATTTTATTCTTGGTGCTGCCAGACCATCTGTCCTCAAACAATCCTACTTGCTGTCTACTGCAAAATTTTGTCAAGTTGATTTAACATACCATTCCTTGTATACTACTGTACCCCCCTGAATTGTCACCCTCTTTCTGCTTCATCCAGCAAAATATCAAATATATTTTTACCTCTCTCATGGATGAGACAACTCTAGTATTTTATTCTAGCAAATGTCATTGTTTACTGTTTATCATTATCCATTTATAAAAGCTCAAACATGCTTCTATGTATTGGCCTTGGTTACCTGAAGGCAGCTCTCCATTCTGTTCGATCCGTAGCAGCCTCTCTCTTTTCCCTACGGTCACATTCTGTGACCTCATTCCAAGTCTTTTTCAGTCTGCCTCTTGCAACTCTACCCCCAGCATTAACATCTCACACCCTTTGCACCCAGCTGTCAACCTGCATCCTCTCCACATGCCCAAACCATCTCAATCTACCTCTTCTTATCACAATACAAAGACAGTATATTCACATCCAAACCTTCCTCTGAACTCTCCAAACAAAATCCTAACTCGCCCACATAAGATTTTATTAATATTTCTTCAATTACGCAACGAGCTTTATACGAAAAATACTTATAGCATTATAACTGGTAGCTAGGAGACTGGATTCCCTGGAGAGGAAGAGACTATTCAGGAACCCAACAGAGTCTGGGAACTTTCTTTCTCTCTCTCTCTCTCAAAATAATAAATATACTGTATATATATAGATAAACAAATAAATAATAATAATAATATTAAGATTAGAGCTCACAGTGCCAGCTGATGGTTTTATTACACAATTTTACTCAATTCTAGTATGTAGGGAGCTGATTTAGGCTACATCTAACCCTTCCATTTCAAGAAGTCTATTCTGAAATAAAGAAAAGCATTTGGAGGTAGGAAAAAAAAATTACAAAAGATGTCAAGCTGATGGAGATAACAGTGAGAATAAATACCATACACCCAGTTAAGTACAGACATCTATAAATGACAAGGTTGCTGATCCTAACCCACCATGATCCTTATCAATGTAAGATGGTTCTTTAAATCAGCAGAGAGACAAGCATTTCTACTGATGGCATTATGGCTGTGGCCCCAGGCCATCTAGATAATGAATCTGGTGGACTGCATGCTGAAGTTGTCCTTCTACCACAGTCCACATCCCTCTTTTAGGTGACATGGAAATAGATATAGGATATTTGTATAAGAGGGCATAATTACATGAGTGTCTCCAGCACCTGGTAACAGTGTAAATAGTGCCATGGGGTAGTATAGGCTCCAGGGTGAGGAAGGTTAGGTCTTTAGGAATGAAAAAGCTGGCCAGGATACAACACAGCTTTCATGGATGACTGTACCATCATGCTCAAAGTTTACTGACACTTCCCAGCTGACTGTACCAATAGAAAGTGTTACATAAAGCATTTTTATAGGACAGCAATACGAAGCAAATGACCAAAGAGTAAAAGATGAAAGGATACTCTGATGTTCAAGGAGGACTGATAAAAGGGGAAGCAAGACACATTGCCAGAAAACTTTTGCTTGTGACAGTGCTTGCAGCATATTCACTGACCTGAGAGGTGATGATCTGGGCACCTCGGATCTGGAAGTCAGTGATCTGCTCCTTGGTGAAGTCACTGGGGAAGGAGGTGAGGGGCAGCCACAGCGGAGAGCCTTCAGCTGATGTCACCACTAGTTTCCCTAACTTCTCATCCAAACCTTTCTATATACAAAGAGGCAGGATTAATTTATATTGGTGATGAGACTCTGTCACTGTTCAATAAGTCTTCATAATTTGTTACTTTTTCTGACACTATATTTACTGCTATTAGTCTACAGTAAATATAAAACAATTCTGTTCTGGTAAGATGATTTTCTATCTATCTATCTACTGCCAGATGCCTTAATCCCATATCAGTTGGCCAAAAACAAATCGCCTCCATGTCAACCTGTCCCCCGCCATTTCACTCCCCTGCTCCCAGCTCACACCCTCCTCTCTCATACACCTCTCCACTCCATCCCTCCATCTCATCCTTGGCCTCCCCCTCCCTCTCCTCCCCCTTCCACCTCACTCACATACATTCCTCAACAGTCTCCTGCTCTCCATCCTCTCCACATGGCCAAACCAAACAATTTACATGAAAAACTGCATAGAAAGTGGTGTGATAATGTGGTATTTTTTAACATAATCCTGATTTATAATGAGGAATGCCTGTAATCCCATAGCATCTTCTTTCATAACTTGTCTCTTCCAACCAACAAATCCCCTCTCCAAAACCCTACTGCATCAGGTATGTACTGATATATGGTATTGATAAATCTCTTCTTCACTAACAAAGCTCCACAACTGATTAAAGCACAGTGAACACTATCTTTTTGCCCATAAGATTATAACTACCTGTATTGATATTACTGTGCACATACTGTACAGCACAGATAGTAGCAGGTCACAACACTCAGACTCAGAAATAAATATGAAATCAAAGGCATTGGTTATCACATACCTAGAGACCTTGTTACAATGGACTGACCTGGGAAAAAGATGGATGGTATATTCAACAGTTTGTTATAAAATACCGTATAAGATGTCCAATGGACCTAGAGCGAGTATACTGTATATGAAAAATGGTCTGGCAGGTACCAAATGATAGACAAATTATAAGATGTCAATAAATCAGCATTTATGGGTTTGGCCTGTGTTTCTTGATATATCAATAAGTAATACAGACCTACTGTTGCTCCTCATTTCAATAGATAATATGAAAAGAAGAGGAAATACAACAAGAAATGTTTTTTATTTACATTGTGACTTTGGTTCTCCACATGCCTGATGACTGGCCACTCTATCTGTGATGATTGGCTGCTCCATGCACTCTCTGCTCAGAACTTAGGTACAGTACAGTACAGTAACCTTACACACTTAACAATACAGTAATTACAGTACAGTACATGTCTTACTGCATTAAATCCCCCTTAAAATTTGTTAATACATTATTCAGACCAGACAGATGAATGAAAATTTACATGAAGATATGAGCAGCCAGTGCAAGAGGTCACTGGGTACATATCAGTTATTAAGGAAATGGCATGCCTCACAGCAATTAGCTTCCCCACACATATGACGCTGCAATGTAATAATGCTTTCTTCACTCCACATTCACTTATTAAGTGCCTCAGTAGATACCAGTGATCAAAGTGAGCTTTTGATTTGACTGTGGTAGTGATCCAGAATAAAATGAAGTGGTGATACAATAATAAAATGTGAACTTAACCCTTGTTGACTTGCAGACCTCATATGAGGAATAATGAAGGTCTGCACAGTCCAGCCTGGCAAACGACCTTGCAAAGAATCAACCCAGTAAGGGTTAACTAGAAGAATGAGAAATGCTATGAGAAGTGCGGCACTCATGAGAAGAGAAACTGGCGGTTAGGAATGGTTAAATATGAGAATTTTGTATATAGAGACAAAATATACTGAAAAGAATCCTGGTTCACAGAGTGAGTTATGAGAAATATGAAAGAAAAGGGATATCTGGTTCACAATTGAGGATGGCAGACTCGTTGTAAACACTGCATGATCAAGTCTCTGCCACCCACGTGCTGATTACATGATTCACCCTGTGTAACTCATGGCCTGCGTGGTGTGTCCCCTGATAAGAATGGTTAATTATGAGAATTTTGCATTCAATGACAAAATACAGACAAGAATGCATCTTCACAAAGTTAGTTATGCGAAGTATGAGGTAAGAGGGCCAACTATTTCACGACTGAGAGAAGCAGAATTGTAACCACTGATGATTCAGTCCCTGACACCCATTCACTCACTATGTGATTCACTTTGTGTGACTCACAGTCCAAGGGGTTCATCCCATGAGTGCCGTCTTGTCCCCACTGTCCACCACCTCACAAATCACTGTTCATTAGGCCGCCATACACACTCCTTATACTGGGTGTGGATTTGATGTTTACTAAATTTTTCCAGCAGATTGCCAGATGCACTCCCTATACCAGACCTTGGTTCAGTACAGTACACTGTATAATAAATTTGTCTGGTTGTCCACCACTACTCATGTGGTTGTCTAGTCAATCACAACATCTGTTCCTACATCAGACCCTGGTTTGGTATATAACGATGGTGTCCAGTAGGGTCAAGGGTCCATTACATCTGAAATCCGGTATAAGCAAGTCCATTAACCCCTAGAAGATGGGCAATGGAATGGCGTGCCATATGCTCAGGATGGACATAATCGGCAAAATGTAAATAAAACTTTAAATCTTTATGAAAATACGAGTAGTGGTAGAGTAAAAAATGAGGTACCACTGGAAAGCACATACCTTCATGTCTTACATGAGGCGACACTGAAGACTATGTGATCTTTCACTGGATGGGCACTGATCTTAGGAGGTGTACTAAAATCACTGTTTTTCACTCCCATGACCGCTACTCGGAGCTTACCACACTCTGATTTTCACATTATAATTGCGACACAGGATTGGATAATGGATGGATGAATGGATTACTATTCAGCAATACACATACAATAAACATTCACTGTGTGATTAACACATTCACTATCATGTTCATACTCACTCTATCACCTTTGCCAGCAAGAAATGATGGCTTGTCAGCATTGAGCATTGCATCACTTTCACTTCCCAAAAATGACACACTTTCCACTGTTTCATCCAGCTCCTGGTCAATAGATCCATCACCAAGCAGCTTTGGATGGCCCTTAGGAATGATCTTGATTGGTGTTGACGTGGATGGGCCAGATCCACATGAGTCATCAGGGGCCAAGTAGTGGGAGGAGATCGAGCAAGAGCACGACATCGTCACTGTCACAATGCCAGACAAAGACTGAGCGAATCAGTCCGATATGATGCGGGGATGATGGTGGGGGTTTGTTACTGTCATTCTTCTCCACCACAGAACATGGGAAACTACCTCAATGCCCACACTAGTTTGAAAAATGGCATGACCGCATATGCGGACACCCGTCTTTTTGGCCATAGTACCCTCGGACAGCATATGTGAACATCAGTCTTTTAGGGGTTAAAGCAAGAGTTTACTGTACAGTATACTCATGTTACATTTAAATGAGATTTTATGGGAATCCCAACATTGAGGTTGGGCAAAGTACAGCTGAAGTTTTCTACTGGAAGCTACACCAACAGCTGCTGACAATAGCTGAGAAAAAAAATCTGGAATATGCAATAAGATTTGCAACCATGTCAGTCTTCCAATACCAACAGTTGCTGACTATAGCTGAGGAAAAAAATCTGAAATGTGCAGTAAGATTCGCAACCATGTCAGTCTTCCATATACTTATGGCTGACTGTTTCCTGCCTGAGTTATGATTGTGTGGCTGGGTACCAAGCCTGGAGTTACATTTTATCCTCATGTTACTACCTTCACGGGTCAAAGGCAGCCATCCATCTACCACCTATACCATCCATCCATCCATTATCCAATCCTAAGTTGCCCCATGAGAAGTGTAGGAGCCCAGGGATAAGCAGATTGGTCCTGACATCCAAGATGAGAATGACCAGCCTCACTCATCCCTGAGTGGCATTATGTGAGCAATAAACCCCAACCACCCCTTGGATATAAACCTTCATTGGCTCAATCCGATTGGAGCACCTTAATTACCCACTAATCCACCAGGCTCCATAATTTGGGTATATGGTTACCACCCAGCATAGTAAATTGTTTCCTGGTGTACAGGAAACCATTTGGCTTTTCAATCAGTGTAGAGTCACCCACAGGCAGAAGGAAGAGGAAAGAATGAAGGAAAGAAAGAGACAGAAAAGGGAGTGTAAAGTCACCCATAGCCATAAGGATGAGGAAAGAATGAAGGAAAGAAAGACATAAGTGGATGGAAGGAAAGAACGATGGAGGAGAGGAAAGGGCAGACACCCAGGAGCATCACTACATCGAGTGAGTGGATGGTGAATGCCCCCACAAACCATATATCACTTCGAAAAATTACTGCATGTTCAGTGCAAAAGTCAGCACCATGATATGTACAGTATCACATCATACAGGAATTATTCCATTATATACTACTGTATTCCAATACCGTTCCTGATCTTCTTCTTTTTAATGTACTGTACTATTAATTTACTGTACTATATTACTAATTTACTCAAACTTGTTTTGTTGAATAAGGAGTGTCGATAGCAATCACTAAATCTAACCAAGCATCAACATCAAACAGCTCATGGTTATCTTGAATATGCAGTATAAACAGTCTCGTTATAGGCCATGCATGTGTTCTAAAACATCACAACTGCTCTGACAGAACTGGTGCTGAAAATTATGGAAAACTCGGAAATCAGTTTTAAGGGCAACAATGGTACTTCAACAGACAATAAGGGCAACAATGGTACTTCATCAGACAATAAGGGCAACAATGGTACTTCAACAGACAATTTATTATTTGTTTACTCTGATCTTAATTTCATTTTTTTTTTTTTAAGAGATGGCTTACAACAAGAACTTACTGTACTATACAGTCAGCTCTCATAAACATTTGTTCGGTATGTGATAAACTGAGAGGGCAATGAACTAAAAGTTATCTACAGTTTTGCGACAATCATACTGAAAATCGATTATGTGATAATATGATGGCCACGTACGACAATCCCGTGCATAATGGTACTTCCCGAAGAAGCTGACACAGCCAAGATGGTTGCCCAGTGTTTGCACTCGCTGTGATCATCTCCTTTCCATTTCATTTCATGTATGTAAGGCAACTGAAACACCACTGCTATTGCCAACTAAAAGTGAAAGTGTGCAACAAACAATGCAGTGTGCTGCATTAAGTAAAGTGATAAGCTTTGTTATGTTTGAAATACTGAAACATGTGATTGGAAATCATGTCTGGTAAGGATGCTATCCTAACTGGAAAGCATGGTGCTACTGGAAGCACTGAAGGTGAGATGGGGGAGAGATAGTAATAGAATGGATGTGGAAAGTGTGCAGATTGGCCTGTGAGGAAGGTAGAGTCCCAGAGGATTGGAAGTCAAGTATAATTATTCCCCTGTACAAAGGAAAAGGGGAAAAAGAAGTGTGTGGTAATCATAGGGGCATTTGCCTTTTTAGTGTAACAGGAAAAGTATATGGTGGGATACTTATTGACAGAGATAGGGAAATAACAGAGGAATTAGTTGGAGAAGAACAGGGCGGTTTTAGGAAGGGAAGAGGTTACGTAGACCAGATATTCATTCTTAGATCTTTAGTGGAAAAGTTTCTAGAGAAGGGAAAGAAGTTGTATGCAGCCTTCATGGATTTGGAGAAAGCATATGACAGGGTGGACAGACAAGGATTGTGGAAAGCACAGTATTAGTTGGAGTTGTAAATAAAATGCTTATATGTTTGTATGGAGACTTTTGCCCAACCCTGTACTACTATCTCTCCCATGTGCTTCAGCACTTCATTACACACTCCATCAATTCCTGGGGCTTTCCCCATTTTGATTTTCTTCATTGCTTTCACTACTTCCATCCTACCGATTCCTTCATACTTCTCTTTCCCTCTTCTCCCAGCCATTCCCAAGCCATGTATACTCCATGTTTAACAATTCCTAAAAGTCTTCTCTCCATATACTGTATTCATGTTTTCACTCTTCTTCACTAGCAATCAGTCATTTTTATCTTCACTCCCCTACCTTCTTTATTACCCTGTCTAACTCTCTTTACCTTCTTCCAGAACATTTTTCTTCATTCCCTTCACTTTACTCAAATTCCATCCAAGCTCCTAATCCACACTCCTCTTACTCTCTCTTACTAACCTTTTCACCTCTCTTCTTCTTCTCTACATATATCTCGCGATTCCGTCTCTCAAAATGCCTCAGATTCCCATCCATGCACTATATGCTTTCTTCTTTTGCACCACAGCTTGTCTTTCCTCTTCATTCCACCATGCTGTTCCTTGCAACCCCTTTCTTCTTCTCTTCACCTCACACACCACCTCACATGCTGCACAGAATTCTATTGTGAATACTTTGCACACACCTTCCACCTCCCCCATCTGTTCCAAATCATAATTACCCAATTGCTCCTCCACTTCTCTTTTATCTTTTGCCTTTTTTTTTTTTTAATCCTCCTACAACATTTTTACCCTCTTTGTATGGACTGCTTCCTCCTTCCCTTCTCTCTTTCTATTTATCCATCATATTTGTATCCTGACTCTTACTACCACCAAGTAATAGTCAGTGAGTTCATATCCCCAACCTCTGCATGCTCTTGCAACCAGCACATAACTTCTCATTCTCTCATCCACATAAACATACTCGGTCATTACCATCCATTCATTCATTCAGCTCACCACTCACACATCTCGCCACTCACCATGTATATCTGTGGATCATTTTGTTCCAAAAGAAAATATTGGCTATCACCAACCTCTTTCCCACACAAATGTTCACTGCAGCACTACCATGCTCATCCACTTCTGCAGGCACATCCCATTCACCAACTACTCCATCCACCTTCACTCTTTCTACTTTTCCATTCATCTCTCCAATCAAAAACACCCTCTTGCTCCTCTCAAACTTTTCTATGCATTTTTCCCTTTGCCCAGAACTTTTCTTTTACTCTGCTAGCACAGTCTTTTGGACGAACACAATTGCCCATGCTTGTATTCCTACTTTCAATCACACCTACACAATCCTTGAACCAACTGATCCATACTTTCTTATATTCTCCATCCATCTCTTGGACGCAACAATACATACACCCTCCTACGCCCTCTCATTCTCACGTACTCCTGCACATATGCCAAATCCATATTCCCACTCTCTCATACTCTCACTCTCCATTTGGCCTCTGTCAATCCAGATATGTCCACTTTTGCATCCTCATGCATTTGAACAATCTCCTTTTCTCTTCCACCTCATAATATGCACCCCTCACATTCCACGCTGAAATATGTGATATGTCCTTTGTTCGGTCCTCAGTTGTCATCCATGTGTCAGTCTGAAGCCGAGGCATTTTGCATGCCTTTTTATTAACTGTTTTCTGGGGAGGGGCACTAACCCTCTGCCAACCCACCTGTTGACACATAAGGAACATGTATGGGTTGGTTATAAGGTTACCACCCAGTGTTTTAAAGGATTTTTCTTACAGGAAATCATTTGGTTTGTCACTCAATCAAGTCACCCTGGAGTAACACTACATTGAATGAGTGGATGGGCACCCCCCACTGACCACAAAGTAAGACTCTAAAGTAAAGACAATGAACTACTTTACAAATGAGATCTACCATGGACACAGCATGATTTACATATCCTCTTGCCACGCCCTCTTGCATCAGTTCCTGACACTGTTGCACCTGCCTTGGAAGGCTGCTGTAGCGGCATAACAACTTCTCATAGTCTTCAGGGGTCTTGAACTTCATCCTCGATACCATTTGCATGAAATCTCGGTGTGGCCCTTCGATGTAGGAAAGCGGAACCAGGAACCTGAAGAGACCATCATTTTTTTTTTTCTAAGCGGGTAACTTGGTAAATTTTGATAAATTAACAATAGGATGTGAATGAATAGGGAATTACGTAATATGTAATGACTGAACAGATCAAAATACAGACTCATGAAGTCTGTGTAACCAATTAATATAGGAAAAGGGAACCAGGAATATGAAGAGATTGTCAGAATTGTTATTGGTGAAGATATCATATAAATGAATCCAAGATGGTATATGAATATATGTGAATATATCAAAGTTGTAATGATTGGATAAAAAGAAAAAAAAATACAGTAATCACCCCACTATCCGGAAGCCCAGTAACTGAACACCCCACAGTCCGGACATCGTTGGCTGGAATGTTCGGAACCCAAAAATGCAAAAAAAAAATGGGGAAAAAAAATATGATTTTTTTCAAGATTGAATTTGGTGCATGGCGCCAAACAGCTGTGTTTGCATGGGCTTCTCTCCCTCCCCAGGCTCCCCTTCCTCTCCCCCCAGTTCTCTCCCAACTGCCATCATGAGTAAGCAGTTGTCGGGGTGGCTGGCAGTAGTCTTCATTTTTGTTTAAACAATCATAATTCACAATGCTAAGAAGGATTAAGTGCAGTTCAACACTGGATTACTGCACATGCTTCAAGAGCATTTTCACCACTGTCAGAGCCTTAGAGGTGGGGTACTATTTGTAACAGCCACCATGGACATGTAAGTTCACTGCCAACTGCCAAATATTTTCCATAATCGCTTCTAAATCCTCATTCTCTGGTTACATTTAATTTATTTCATGCTTTGTGTCCTATATTTGAGTGCATAGGCTGTGAAAAAAGTGATTTTCTTAGTGATTATCATGTCTGTTACCTACGTTCACTATGCTGTCAGCTGGTGAACATATTTGCCATACTCACCTCTAAATCATCATTTTTCTGGTTACATTTTATTTATTTTACACTTTGAGTCCCA
>JAGKTI010020294.1:0-16423 GCA_018397915.1 Birgus latro | reverse complement strand
GGTAACAGTAGTTTTAAAAATCTGCTTTTGTATTCATAGTGAGCTTCAGTATAATTATATCTTACATTAATAAGTTTTGTGTTTGATTTTCCGGAACATTTAGTATCATAAGAGACAGACATACAGACAGACAGCCGGACAGTATCATAAGAGACAGACAGACAGACGGACACCCTATCCCTTGTCACCATGCACCCTCTTCTCAAGCATGATGTATCTATGTACAATGACAGAAGCATGGAAAGTAGTGGATTACATTACTGTAGAGTGAACTGAATTTTTGTTAATGGTAGAAGAAAGTAAAGTAAGAGAAAAGCAAACCCCGTGAGAAAATAATACTTGAACTATGCTGCTATAGTAAAACTGCGTGCAGTGTGAACAAAACAAACGTAATGAAGTGAATTTAAACAAATCAGTCGTTGACTCTGACTGTTGTCCATATGCGCCCAGTTGCGACTTTACTTAGTTTTGTTATAATTGTCGTTCAGGTTAATCTCTAAGAATTTAAAAAGCACATATTTATCATTAAAAGTATCATTACTGTAATTTGTTTCTGTATAATCCGGTAGTGGTAGGTGGTGGCGACCATCAACTCACTTGATGTAGTGCTGCCAACTTCTTCCTTTGCCTTTATCATTCTTTTTCTGTGCCTGCCCTCTTGTCTTCCTATTTCTTCCATCTTTCCTGTCACTTCTTATTGCTCTTCTTTCCTTTACAGGTGGCTTTACATTGAGTGACAAGCCAAATGGTTTCCTGTAAGCCAAGAAACCATTTACAACGCTGGGTGGTAACCATATAACTAAACCATACATGCTTCCTACTTGTCAACAAGTGGGTTGGTGGAGGGTTGGTGCACCTCCCTGTAAAACAAATAACTCATGGTCAAATAGCCACCCCTTACGGGATTATAGCATCTGTCAATAGATAGATAGATATATAATCTGGTATCTTACAAATAAATGAGGGCCTTGGTTGGAATACAAAGTCAGTTTGGAGCACGTTCAAACACAATGGGAATTGACAAATCAACGCCCTAGAGCATTGCACAGTGTTACCAACTCCAGCTGTCCTCAGCTGGCAAAATCAGTGCGTCAGACTCCCAAAAACCGACTATATTGGTTTTGGCTGTCTGGTAGAGACTGTATGTATGATGAGAAGTGCTTGTGAGTGTGACTGTAATGTTGGAGTGGCTTTGGATGTGTGTGTAGTCTGTGAACCATGTGTAATCAGCCCGCCTTAAGCCGACTGGGTGCAAGCATACCTAGCTCTTTCGTGCTCGATGATGCTTTAGGCATCATTTGGGTCTTTCCTCGTAAATGCACGATGACGACTAACGCATCATAAAAGCTAAAACAAATTCACACAAAAAAAAAGTTTTCGGTCGATTTGCGTCATTTTTTGAGGCGTCATAGCTTGCCTGGCTCTCGTCAGAAGTAATGAGTTGGCAACAGTGGGTCCCGATACCAGCGTCAGTGCATACAGGTTCTTTAGGACTAAAAGTAGCTGTCAGTAGGGGAGGAGTGCACAGTCCCTTGTTTCTTTAACCTGCTGAGTCCCACCGACGTACGATGCATGTCGCTACTTTTTTCTTTGGACAGACCCAACGATGTGCATCATACATTACGCAATTGCAAGGCCCATTGTGTGCACATTTTTCAACATTCGCGGGTGATTTTTGGTAGGCATATGTGGGAGACCTTTCTCTACCTGCTGTCAAGCAGGGATACTGCCTGGCCCAACCTAACCCCTCCTTCCCTAGCCAGTAAAGGTATGTTGCCCCACAGTCTCTCCAATGACGAAATTCACGGTGAAAATGATTCCTGAGGTGCAGGACAAAGAAACAAAGAAGCTAGAAGTAGAAACACAGAAGTTATGAGGTGGTAATGTCATACAGGAAGGTGCCAAATACTGGGGTTTTGGGTGAGTGAACAATGCTTATAAATGCCTATATTATTGTGTGAAAACCAATATAGACTTGTACTACACATAAATTCGTACCAAATAAATGAAATAAATACGTAATTTAAAGTGGCTTGAATTAGTTAATCCTTCCATAGTTCATTTTCTTTAGCCAGGTACCCTGAAAAAGAAGGAAAACGTAAGGTTGAATGACACCTGTATCAATATTTTTTACCTCAGAAACGAGATTACTCCATGAATTTTTGATGTTTCTCGCCAAAAGCAAAGGTTTCAGCCAAAAAGCAAAAAGTCGAAAATCGGTCGGGACCTGGGAGTAGGCTGGGTAAAAAACCGGTAGGGATTGGACTGGTTTATTCCACTCTATTACCTGCGTCATAGCAGCAAGACATATTTCACTATACCAATAGTGCTTATGTAGAGTTTTTGGGCACTATTGTGATTAGATTTGGTGTTTGCAATAGGAAATTCGGGTGTTTGTGAAGAATTTGTGGCAGTTATCAGCCGCTGAACCAATGAAGATTTTGCTACTGATTCTAACCCTGGCGCCAGAACTACACTGCCTCTACCCTTCACCAAATGTGAGTATTCATCTGTAAAAAGAGTGTCGGTGATTCATGTCAATATAGTTTGCAATACCTAGTGTGCAAGGAAATAGTGAAACAGTGTAGTAGATTAGAGGGAGGCAGGAAACAGCCCTGTAGTCACAAAACGGTGAGAGTACACCGTAGACTTTTACATTTTTCTTGAAAACTATTAGGCGTAGGAGAACCGTTCGGGGCTCAAATGAAAGCCCATAAAACTCTGCATAAGATGTTGAAATAAAAACATAACACTGCCAAGACAAGTTTTTCGCTAGAGCTCCCCGAATAAAAACTTTGTTCTTTGTCAGAAAAAGGTTTTACTTTTCGCTTATTCCTCGAAAATCATACCTCGTATCATAATGCCAACTATCCCTTTCGAAAGCTAATAAAATTCCTTTTCAAATGATGGTATAACATGTGAAGATATATTAGTAAACATTCGAGCTATGATGTTGGGAAGTGAGATGAATGTTCCCAAATGTTTACTCACACTGCCCTAATGTATGTATAGCGTGTTTGTGTGTGTGTGCTTTTTTTTTGCTTATCATGTAGAACAAACATCGACGAATAGGAATATGAAGGTTTTGTGGCAAAATAAATACGTATGGGTGGTGAAAATAAGCCAAGAAAACACTTTTTGGGAGCGCACGGCAGGCACAGGGGGAGGGAAGAATGGCGATGTGTCATGGAACACGAAACATTAAAACTTACCGGGCGCGAAAGGGCTATAGTCCTTCCAATATATGGTGAGTGTTTGGGCGTTGGCTTTTCTGGGGGTTCCCCCATGTGCGACGCTGCCAAATCTCGCCCAACACACATCACTCTGTCTTACAATTATGTGATTTATTTACTGCTTCTGAATTAATTTGTATATGTTTACTACTTTAATACGGCTATATAGTGTTATGAATGTATCTTTCTTTTTATAAAGCAATTATTTTGTGTAAATACAACAATACTTGGCTGTGTTGCTGTCTGACATTGCTTTTCTCCGAGCTTGCGGATGACCGTTCTAATTCAAAGATCAGGTTGCCGCCACCCAAGATAGAAGCTACCCCTGCTACACCTGCTACTCATTCTCGTGTGCTACACAGCCGAGAGAGTGACCTTATTTACAATGTAAATAAGTATTTTTTAGAATTTACCCAGTAATCCGACAATTGACCCTGCACGATGTTTGGCAACGTCACATGTGGGGAAATCCCCGGAAATGCCAACACCAAAACGCTCACCATGTATTGGAAGGACTATAGTATGCAACACTGGTCCAACCACAGCACCCCTTGTGTCCGTCAAAGCAGTAGGTGGCTCAGTGAATGCTTCCCAAAGTTTTTGCAACTCCGGTGGGAGGCAAACCCGTGTCCACCATCGTGTGAGATGCACACTCTACTGCTGTACCACAGATTCCAGAGAGAGAGAGAGACAGCACACACACACACACACACAAAAAAAAAGGAAACAAGATGGAGCACTCAAAAACTGCAATATCCGCCCCCACCAACTGGTCTAAGTGCTTTGCCCTATGACCTTCACCTTCGACACATTGCACTCAAAATCGTTTCTATTAGTCATTGCAAAACCGTTAACCCTTTACCAACTTTTGCTTGTGTAAGATTTAAAAAAAAAAAGTTTGTGTTGACTTTGCCCGTTGACTTGACATTCGACGTTCTCAAGTGGCTTTCACATTTTCCTAATTGTCGGAAATTCCGATTCTTATTTTTTTTTTTTCAGCTTGAACCCTTTCACAAAGTTACACAGCATTAATACTGTTTAAGTTGACCTTGTTGTGTAACTTGACCTTTGACCCATTGTTTAAATAAATAGGTCAACGTCTGGAAATTTGACCTTATCCTGTTGATTGTTATCAAATCAGAATCCTTTTGGACTCTCCTTCTAAACCCCTCCCCAAAGTTTGGTCAAAATCAGATAAATAAAATTTAAGTTAACCTTGTCCTATGACCTTGCCCTTTAACCTCTTGTTGTAAAAAAGAACACTATGTACTTTGCTGACCCTCTTCATTTCCACCAAGTTTTGCTAAAATCTGATGAAAACTGAGTCATTTTGTTACCAAGTACACACACACACACACACATACATAGATACATACATGGCTTTTACTTGGGCCTTTCCCTGTGACTTGAACCATTACCTAATTTTTCACAAAACTGAATGAATGTATCCTTACCATACCCTCAACCCATCACTCACGTGCGTAAAATGGATAAAAACGCCAAACTGAGTTTCTTGGATCAGTGCTTGACCTAGTCTTGTGATCTTGACCAATGAACTACTCTGCTTGTGAAAACAGGTTTAGTCAGTGGTTGTGTCTCAAGCGTACCATCAAAGTTGGATAGAATCGGATTAAAACAGAGTTATTTCAAAACACACACACAAACACATACATGCACAAATAAACAAACAAGCAACCAAACATACGAAAGCGTGGGTGCTCAAGATATAACACCTTCTCCAGCCCCGCGAGCACAGGTGCAACAAAGGCGGAAACAATGACGAATGGATATAAAGACAGAAAACAACAAAGCCAAAAATATACAGTATATAGAAAGAAACAAAGACAAAGAATCAACGATAGAAAACAGAAAAACAAAAGTATTAGATACAACGGCGGAAGATGTACTAATACCGTAATGATATTATACAGAAAGAAAGACAGAAAAAACGTAAAGAACGAAAGAAACAATGTCAGAAAGGAAGGAAAAACAAAAACATAAAGGAGGACAGAAAGAAAGACAGGAACACAGACAGCAAGATACAATGACGGGAAAAGAGCGGAGACAGATAAACACAAGCAGACAGATACACAGGCAGAGAGCAAACACAGATAGAGAGAAAGACGGGCAGACAAAAATACAGAGCAACAGAAACACGGGCAGACAGAAATAGGCTGACAGAAACATGCAGACACAAACACTGACAGGCAGAAACAGAATTCTACAACAACAGACAAAGAGACAAAGACAAAGACAAACAGATACAGACAGAATTACAGGCAGACAGAAACACAGGCAGCCAAAAACAAAGGTAGACAGAAACTAAGCCAGACAGGAACTTACAGAAACCCAGCCAGACAGAAACACAGCCAGACTGAAACACAGCCAGACAGAAACGTAGGCACACAGAAACAAAGGCAGACAGGAACACAGGCAGGCAGACAGAAACCCAACCAAACAGAAGTACAGCGAGAAAGAAACAGAGGCAGACAGAAACTAAGGTAGGCAGAAACACAGGCTGACTGAAAAATAAGCAGACAGAAACACAGACAGAAAGAAACTCAGCCATACGGAGACAGCCAGGTAGAGACACAGGGTGACAGAATCAGAGGCAGACAGAAATACAGGTAGGCAGAAACGAAGGGAGACAGAAACAGAGGCAGGCAGAAACACAATCTGACAAAAAAACATTCAGACAGAAAAACATGCAGGCAGAAACACAAGCAGACAGAAACAGAATTAAATGACATTAAAGTCAGACAGATAGAAACACAGGCAGACAGGAATAGTGAGACAAAAACGAAGGCAGACAGCAACACACACAGATTGAAGTCCAGGCAGACAGCAACATGTCCAGACAAAATACACAGACGTAGAGTCGTGGTCGTAAATAATAATCAACTATCCTCCAGTATGACTCAGGCTGCCTCCTTTATGCGCGGCAAGCCACAGTGGAGTAAGAAGGGCTGAGAGGGAGGGGCCAGAGAGAGAAGGGAAGGTGGATGTGGGGACGAGTGATGGTGTGGGGGTTGAGTGAAGGAGGCGAGGGAGGGAAGGTAGGGGAGGGAGAATGAGTGCGAAATGGTGGTCACATTATTTGTCTATTTTCTTTCACTCAGGCTATGATATAATGCAGTTAATATTCGGTAGATAATGTTGCATTACAGCTTGTATACCGGCGTCAGATAACAGGCTTTAGATTGGTGGTGATATCAAGGGCTAGCTCGTGAGAGATATATACAGTACTGATGTGTCAGATCAAATATTAGTGAGGAGCCAGATCGTATATTTTGACTTCGGAATCTGGATGGCATTGACTTCCGTAATGTTTAATTAAGAAACGTCCTCTACCCATAAATGTAATTAATTTTGGAGCTATATATACGCAACTTTTGACATGGCTGTGTCCACAGTAAATATGATCATCCCCTACGTATACAGTCCCTCTATACAGTCACCATCATGTGGCATCTCTTTATGGAAAGACTATTTAAGATTATTGTGCATAAAAGATAAATAAATTTGATGCCTGGGCACGAGTGGATATAATTACGATATCTCTCATAAACTGTTAGAAGGAAAATAAAATCCTACACAAGCTTCCAAGATATATCTGTCAATGTTTACCGACATTGGTAAAGCCAAAGCAACAAGGAAAGCATTAGTAAGTGGTCCAGTGACCCCCTTCCTCTTAATAACCTCTTCAGTCTTCGCGGCAGCGAGGAAGCAATATTGTTGATGGTTTGCTGGTTTCGTCTAACAGCTCCCGTTCGCCTGTGGTGTGCTGGAGGAGGCAGGCCTGTGTCCTCTCGTTCTCTGGCTCCCTTGCGTTGATAATCTGGTCCCAGTCTTGATGGCTCTGCACAAATGTTTGATCTGTCAAGTCAGTATATTTCTCTCACGAGCCAGCAATTGATACCACCTATCTAAAGCTTGTTATCTGTCGCCGCTACACAAGATGTAATGCACCATTATCTACCGAATATTAACTTCTTTATATCATGCCCTGAATGAAAGAAAATAGACAAAATGTGACCACCACTTAGCATTTCATTCTCCCTCCCCTTCCTCACTCCACATTAGCACCATCACTCGTCTCCCCACCCACCTTCCTTTCTCTCTCTGGCCCCTCCCTCTCAGCCCCTCTTACTCCACTGTGACTTGCCTCGCATCAAGGAGCCAGCCTGAGGCACGGGGTACCGGATGGTAGGTGGTTATTTATGACCACGACTGTACAGATACACATATCGACAGAAACACAGATGGACTAAAGCACGGAGAGGTAGAAAACAGACAGATACCTAGAAAAAACAAAAATAGATACATAGACAACCAAAAACAGACACCTAGACAAACAAAAACAGACAAAAACATAATAATACAAACATAGTACGACAGAAAAAGAAGCATGCGTACAAAGAGATCAGCAGCTAGGAAGACTGATAGAAAGAAATGCAGTCGAAAAAGGCCGGCAGAAAGAAAAAATAAGACCTAAAGACAGACATACATAACTTGCGGAAAGAAAGAAAGAAAGAGCAATTGACAGACAAATACAGCGAAAGAAAGAAGGAAAGAGAGGCAATTGACAGAATAAATACAGTGAAAGAAAGAAGGAAAAATGAACAAAAGAAAGGATGAATGAAATAGAGACAATCAGAAAGACAAAAGACAGACAGAAAAGTTTACATAGGCATGATGACAGTCAAAAAGAAAAAAAAAGAAGAAAAAAAGGGACAAGGGCAGACGGAAATACAAAATGACAAAATGAAAGAGAAAAGGTATGAAACGAGGAAATAATTATAATAGGATAGCTCCGACATACCTGTTCATATTGGCGTGAGATGTGTTAGGGTTCAGGTGTGAGAAGCTCTGCTTCATGAATCATTCTGTGATTACTGACCCGACCAGAGTTTGCTCGCCTGACCTTTTTCAAACCTTGTCTTCGACTTCCCTCTCGCCAAGGGGGTACAGAAACTTTTGCTCGTGACTGTATTAACAGCGCACACAAAGAGAGTAGGAAATTTGCAATACGAAAAACGATGAGTAAAGGAAGGTAGAGAAAATCAACAGAATGAGAAGATTATGTGAAGAAGATGAAGGAGACAGAATATGTAAGATGTTCACAGTAGAAAATTATGTTCTATGTGCAGAGTGCTTGGTGGTGTATTGAGTTGGGAGAGAAGGTAAGGAGGTGAAAGAAGCAACGTGATGCAAAGATGGCTGAAACAAGAGGAGAAAAAAGTAGATGTGTGATGAGAAGAGAAGAGCGGTGAAGAGATAAGTGAGGAAAAATTTAAAGGAGAAAAAGTGGGTAAGGAATTTTGAAGACGCGTGAGGAAAAAGTGGAGGGAATGAAAGACGCTGTTAGGGTAGATGTGAGAGTGAAAGGGGACAGGTGGTAAAGGGGTGTAAAGACGAGGAAGGAAGCCAGAATGCTAGTAGGAAACGAAAGGTGAACAAGCCGAATGCGAACATTCTTTACTCCTGCACAGTTGTTGAATTTATGCACGGGTTATATTCGCCCCTGTTTAGATTACGACTCTCATGTGTGGGGAGGCTCCCCACATACAACTGTTCTCAGTAGGGTGGAGTCAAAAGTTTTTCGTCTCATTCACTCTCCTCCTCTTACTGGCTCCCTTCAACCTGTCTCTTCGCCGCACTGTTGCATCTTTATCTCTTTTCTATCGCTACTTCAATGGCCACTGTTCCTCTGAACTTCTTGCATTCCTCCACCTCTACGTAGCACGTAGCACCCGTCTAGCAAAACCTCTCATCCCTTTTCTGTCCAACTGTATAATGCAAGAGTTTACCGTTACTCTCAGTCTTTCATTTATGCAACTGGACAACTCTGGAACTGTCATCCTTTGTCTGTATTTCCTACTTCCTGTGATCTCCAGTCTTTCAAACGCAGTGTGTCCAGGCATCTCAAAATGAACGGATCTTGAATTTGGCTCTCTTTTGTGTTGTTTTTTTTTTTCTTGGAAGGAACAGTTTGCGGGTCCATGGTCTTTGGTTCCTTCTTCCTTGCATAAAAAAAAAATAAGTGGAGTATTTTAGTGAGTAGTTGAATTATGAGAACAAAAAGAACTGCTAATGTAAATGCCAAAATTTTCGCCCACGAATGCGTATCGCCCGTCATCACTGAGACAGGAGGTCCGTAAACCTCTGAATGTCCGAGGCATACCAAGGTAGCTTCACAAAAAAAATCCAATTATTTTTTTTTTCAAAAAATTTCACTGTTTACTTCTACTAACTTGGATGTCATGCTAGCATTCAGAAGTCAGGGGTGTTTTGTTGCTGAAGGTCATTGAGTATAACAGGTCTTTGAAGAATTTCTAATACTTAACCTTTAAACAGCCGTTCTCCTCGTTAAGGGTATGACAGAATATGATGAATAATGATAGGACAAAAGAAAAAGTCGCATGGTATTTTTTCTTGCAAAATCCTCTGGTAATCGGAGGCACATCATCGCAGCTTTCCCAAAATTATTAGCAAACAAGCCATATAACACGGGAGTGTCCACAAAGCTTGGGAACAACTTGTCCACTTGATTTTGAGATTTTCGGGAATACACACACACACACACACACACACACACACACACACACACACAGAGATGCTAAAGATTACATTATCGCCTTGCTAGGCAGGCAATAATACGTGAAAGGGAATTGGGTGGAGATAGTGAGAAAACAAGTGAGAAAGAAATCACTTTCACTAGTTGCAAGGAAACAGGAGGGAGTGTTAAAAATGATGCCACAAACCCCAATTCCGGAACATAACATGAAACTTAGGTACAGTTTAACTGAGATAAACCAGATGTATTTTGTAGTCTTTTCTTCCATTTAACCAAGCACAAGGAGATAAAGATAAAACAGAAAGGATCAAGCAAAGACTAAAATCAATTGTACGTACCAGCTGGTTTTAGAATCGAATATCTAACTTTGCAATGTGACCTTGACCTTCAATAGTTTACTCTCCAACACAAATTACATCATTTTGTTTTAACTCTTAACCCTCCCACCAACTTAGGTTCAAATCAGGTTAAAACTGATCGAGTTGACTATGCACTGTGATCAACCTTTGGCTGACTGTTCTAAAAATCAAATTTCTTTACCCTTCTTCTAACTTGATCCCTTCCACAATGTTTAATCGAAACTAGATAAAAACTATTAAAGTTAACCTTGTAATGTAGCCTTGATCTTTGACACAGTTAAAAAAAATAGTTCAGCCTTTTGCTGATCCTCAATTCATCCACTAAACTTGATTCTGATCAGGTCAAAACTGCTTTATTTTCTTCCAACACACTAACGCTTGATTCGAACTTAGACACAGCCCGGTGACCTTGGCCTTTGACTAGTTGTTCCCACTATTGATTTCCTTCATTATTGTCAAACCGTTAACCCTACTTTGAGATCTGGATCAAACTCGATTATAATTGTCTGAGTAGACCTTGCACTTTGACTTCGCTGAATGACCTTTCCTTGCAACCATAATTTTTGATTGTTTAAGAAAAAATCCTTTTATTCTTGCCTTATCATTAACTCTACTACAAAATTTTATCTAAGTAAATAAAGTTGACCTTGCCCTGTAAAATGACCTTTGACCAATTGATCTCATAAACGATGGTTTACATCCTTGTTGATCTTGAACATATCCACCAACCTAGGCAATAATCGGATCAAAATTCTTTAGGTTGTTTAGTTAACATTCACACGCACACACGGGTCAAACTTTGTTCTTGGCCTGTGACTTTGATCTTTGACATTGCACTAACAATGACTAACTTCATTTTTGCCTTATTTTCAGCACTTTTAAATTTACTTTAAACTGAATAAACGTAATGAAATTGATTTTTACTTAACTCTGTGACCTTGTTGTTTGACCTACCCTTTAAACCTTCCCACTAAATTTTTGTAAAATTTGATAACAGTGGCTTGAGTTATTTTGTTACACACACCACACACACAGAAGAGTAGTCATGTTGAGCACATGGGATCTTGTGATCATTCAAACAGTGTCACAAAATGCCTAGACAATAAAGTACTGTGTTCAAAGGATAATGTAGCACACCTTATGCGCGCCACAATCACCATACTGTACCTTTGACACGTGACAACGGTCAGCATGGCTCGTACCAAACTTCCCGCCCAAACCACCCAAGCGATGATATGGTGGCCATATGTGCCATACTCAATCGAACGGCGACACACTATGATAGCCACAGTTGCTGGACCCAACCAAACAGCGACACACTATGGTGGTCACAGGTGCCAGATCCAATCAAACGGTGACCTCACTTACCCAGGAAGTCGAGGACTTGCCTGCTCATTAGTCCAACGGCCAATCACCTCTCGACCTAGCTCGGGCGGCATGTGCGCAAAAATGCGCCGAAGCGCTAGCTCACCCTACCTTTCCTTTCCTGACTCCAACGAAGAAACAGCTCCGCGTCCTGCCTTCATGCTGCTGGGCTAGAAACACACACACACACACACACACACACACACACACACACACACCACGTTCCACACAAACACACCTATAACCAACAAAACTCGCAGACTACGAAGAATACTTTCCCTTCCTCTCTCATTAATCGTAAAGTCACCTCGTTCCAGCACAAATATTCTGTAATTTTTCCCTGTGAACTAATGGCGAATGTGTGTAATACAGTGATAGGTTTTGTTAATGTATTGCTCACTCCTTCAGGTTGAGTTTACAACCACTCCCATTGTGAGTTAAAATAGTAGTAGAGTAGCTATAACCCACCAATATTAACGCTACACTGGTGACCCCCAGAGTGTGCTTACAATGGAATCCACAGTCCAGCAAAGACTACCTACATTTGCATCTCACATTACCACGTGGCTCACACACATTGACACAACCTGGCCAGCAGAGGCAAAGTTAAGCACAGTGTTGTGGGCGATACCGACCCGAGTACAAATACAGAGCACTGAAGAACGGCCTCCTTTGGGCACTGGGTAAATATAAACAAGCATATATGATGGAACTGGACAAAATCCAACTACATGACCAGTTACCTTCAGCCCTATGATTGCAAATACAGGCAACTCAAGCGGCGGCAGGTGCTGCACTGTCAGATGATCTCCTTCAACATCGCCCGCGGCAGCTCATGCTGCCTGAATTCTGGCTGCACCTGGCCAGTCTATCACCAGAAATAACCCTGCAGCAATCGAGACACAGCAATTATATGAATCTTCTACACAGAACAACACACCTGCCATACAAAAAATAAATGATATTACTAAAGTAACACAAAGTATGCACCCAACAGGGTGTCAGACAATCAAATACAAAGAAACATTAATGGAATAAACTGGAAAAATCCACAGTTATCTGAGGCCTGTGTCATGCTAAAACAAATCACAGAGAAAGTCAACCAATCCTCCGCTTTGGCTTCGGCTTCCTGTCATTCTCTGACTAAACATATCTGTGTTGTTTACTTATTCCCTAATTCTACTATGAACAATTCTTCTGTTTTCTTACTTCTGTGATGGAACACATCCTATCTGTTTCTCCTTTCTGTGAAGTCTTCATTTTGGAGATTTCAATGTTCACGACCACCCTTGGCTCTCTTCTCCATTCACTAATCCACCTAGTTAACAAGCCAACATCTTTTCTCTCCTTAATGACCTAGTGCAGTTTGTACAGCACCCTACCCATATCCCTGACCATCTTGGAGAGAGTTCCAACATACTTGACCTCTTCCTTACAACTATTCCTTCTGCTTATACTGTTAATCTTTCCTCACATCATCATTACCTTAACTGTCCCATCGCTCCAGTACTGCAAGTAGACCCTCCAAAGAAACGTCCGTTGTTGCTCTTTAAAGCTGCTGATTGGGAGGCCCTCAGGCAGTACTTCTTTGAATTTCCCTGGAATGATTGTTGCTTCCATGGCCGGGAGCCATCTGAGTGTGCCTTGCACATGGAGGATACTCTCTCAGGCATGGGAGCATATATTCCATTCTAGTATGCTTTGACTAATGCAAAAATGCCTTGGTTTAATCACGCTTGTTCTAATGCAGTCCACAACAAGGAAAGGGCCAATAAAAGGCCCTGGAACCAACCCACCCCTGAATCACATCATTTTTATGTTTCTGCCCGGATTCGTGTTAAGTCTGTTCTTCGCTGTGCTGAAAATAATTTCATCTGCTAGATGCCCACAATTCTCCAACTCGAATTCTTCCCGCACCTTCTGGCACCGTGCCAAAAATCTTTCTAACAACTTTACCTCATCATCCTTCCCTGCCCTTTTCTACTTTGGTGGCTCTGTAGCTATTTCTTCTACTGATAAAACAGATCTCCTCGCTCTGACTTTTTCCTCCAAATCCACCTTAGACATTCCGGTGCTGTTCCTCCATCACTTCCCCCTCTGACTTCCTCATGGCTGACATTGAAATGTCATCAGTTGATGTATTTTCTGACATCACGGGCCTCAGTACTTGTAAGCATAATATGTTATAACTGTAACTGTATAGCTATAGGTAACAATAAATAAAACAGGTAGTTATGTCTGAGCTCTTCAGGAAGAGTTAGAGAACACATCCCCTTACCCAGACTAATCAAGAATGCCAAACACCCTTATCATGTGCCGGAAACGTGGCCGACACACACACACACACACACACGCACAAACGTACGCACAGGGACGCCCACACACTTTTGCCGGAAGCTAGAGGAAGATATAAGTCCGATATCACATGTAAGAATGTTAGGCAGTGAGAGAGACAGAGTATGGGAGGAGAGTGAGACAGAGTATAGGAGGAGAGAGCAATAGGGAGTAGGGGAGTGAGAGTAAAGTAGGAGGACGGCAGCTAGCACAAACCATAGGCTATACGGGTCACGCCAAGCTCTTAACTTTTATTCAAGTAACTGTCTCACAATAAACTCTATCGACCCAAATCTGCCTATTTCATCATCCCACTTAAAATACGAAGAGAATAACGGAACAGAGAAGGACTACGCTGATATCTCCTACATGCCTCAACATTACTCTCTCCTAGCGAGTCTCTCATCGACGAACAACAAAATAACCTTCTCTATAGAATTACACTCCTCCGCTACGTCTGCTTACATAATAACAAGGCAAATGGGCCTTATGGAGTCCCTCTTGTTGTCATCAGGAACTGTGCTTCTGTGCATACACCCTGCCACGGTAAACTCTTTCGCATTTATCTATCAACTTGTACCTTTCCTTCTTGCAGGAAGTTTGCTCTCATTCGACCTGTCTCAAAGAAGGGTGACCATTCCCAACCCTCTAACTATCGCCCAGTTGCTTTAACATCCTGCGTCTCAAAAGTTTTCGAGTCTATTCTTAACAGAAAAATTTTAAAGCATCTTTCCTATCACAACCTTCTTTCTGATCATCAGTATGGGTTCCGTCAGGGACGCTCCACTGGCGATTATCTCACATATCATTGAGACTCATGGTTATTCTCCTTTCAGGACTTTGGCGAAAGCTTTGCCATTACACTTGACATCTCAAAGGCTCTCGATCAAGCCTGGCATAAATCTTTAACCTAAATTGAATTTGTTTAATTTGACTTCCATGTGATCAGCCGCTACGTGGATCTTCAACTTTTGCACCAGATATGAATAAAATCAGATCTAATTTGTTGGCTTATAACACACACACACACACACACACACACACACACACACAGATGCCGAACAAAGCCATATCTCACTTTCGATATAGTTGCGGGTGAAATATACAGTATATCTGATCAACACATTTACATGTCTTTCAGAACCCACCCAATACTTAACACAAATTTTTCCTTAATCACCTTTACCTTGATAAGGACAACCTCATACCGCTCCTTTTAAACTTGGTTTCTTATAGTCTTCCTTCTGTTTATTTCTCTAATGCAGGGGTAATATTATCTTACATCCAATCTAAAGATTCTGTATGTGACTTTCAGATTCAGTATTAACTATACGTCTTCACCAACAACCTCTGATGACCTGGCAGCACTCAGCGTTTTCTCTCAAACTTCTCACTTGCTGATCACTTTCTCAGCCCACATTGTGCTTCTCACTGTGTTAGCCAAGCACATTATTAGTAACTATAACATTATTTTCATGCACCAATCTCTAAGACTCCAGTATCATACTATAATTAATTAAACTTCTCTCAGCTCCTCAAAACAATGTCACATCAGGCACTGATTACTTACCACCCTCCCAAATTCATCATTTCCTGTCATTCAACTTCATAAGAATTTCCATTTTACTGTCTCTATTTGTACGTACACCCGGCGACGAAGCCGGCGTCCCAAGGTGCCGGTCGTCGCTAGATGGCATCTTAATCATTTCGTAGGTGGGAGTGGGGGTGCGAGCATGTGTCTAGGGTAGTAGTTCTCAACCTGGAGGGCGCGAGGACTCAGAAAAAAAAAATAATGAGTTGATTGAACAATGTGTGTGTGTGTGTGTGTGTGTGTGTCATGATCAACTGTTGATTTATATTCAGTATTCATAGTCTCTCTGTTTCAGCTTTATATGTACACCCGAGGAAAGTTCCTCCTTATACACCTGCCTGCCAGTTCAGATGTTTATGCGTGAGACGACCACTAGTGAAGCAGTAACCAGACACTCAATTGTCTGGTACCACTGTGTGGGAGGGGAGGGGTTAAGGGAGGAGGGAGGCTGGAGGAGCTGTTAGTTCCTACCCCTCCCTCTTCCTTGCCCATCCTTCTCACACAGTTACCAGATACATTAATGTTGGCTACTGCTTCGCTACCACTTGTCTCACATTTTCTATTCCGAAGTGGTGAGCGAGTGTGTAACGCGGAACTCTCCTCGGGTGTACTTCAGGGAAAGTTCCGCATTACCCACTGTTCGGAGCATTGGTGGCGACGAAGAGTCACGAAGCAGCAGCCAGACCCCGCACGTCTGGTAATTGAGTGGGAGGGAGAGTGGCCGGGGGTGGAGGGTTTGGAAAAATGCTCACGTCACAGTATCAATAGCCGATGATAATGCGTCCGACGTTTTCTCAAAGTGAAAAAGTGGTATGTTGTTTTTATGGTGTCACACAGTTCTCTGAGGGTTTATATTTCTACATATTATATAATACATGTTTACTGTCAAAGGTATGCTTCTTTGCCTTCGTTTTGTAATGCTCGATGGGAATGATAGTTACAGATTGATCTTAATTAGGACTTC
>JAGKTI010020293.1:0-16425 GCA_018397915.1 Birgus latro | reverse complement strand
AGATATCCGTAAGGGGTGGTCACTTGACTTCTGAGTTATTTGTTTTACAGGGAGGGGAACTAATCTTCCACCAACCCACTTGACACGTAGGAAGTACGTATGGTTTGGTTATATGCCTATCACCCAGCATTTTTAATGGTTTCTTGGCTTACGGGAAACCATTTGGCTTGTCACTCAATGTAAAGCCACCTGTAAAGGAAAGAAAAGCAATAAGAAGTGACAGGAAAAGTGGAAGAAAGAGAGGAGGGCAGGCACAGAAAAGGCATGATGAAGGATAAGGAAGAAGTGGGCAGCACCACACCAAATGAGTGGCTGATGGTCACCACCACCTACCACACACACACACAAAATGTATTTTTCTTTTATTCACCAGTAAGACAATATACTATACCGTAGGTACAATTTAATTTAATTACCCTTGGGCCTGCATCTCACGGCCTGAATGTCTTTGGAGGGGCCAACTCCGCAGCGAGCGTGTGACTTTGGCCTCCATATTGAAACACCGCACTTCGCCCTCGCCATGGTAATGCTATTGGAACACTGTTCTTGGCTTGCTGTCTCTGTTTCGCTGTTGCTTAAGCTACGCAGTGGGCCATGGCAATATATTTTGCGGATCCATCAGCTGATTTCAAAAGTCGCGGCCGTCAGGCATGGTGCATAAACATGGCTGCCACTACATCACACAACTATGCGGCGCTACCGATGAGAAAGCCTCTCCACATTATAGAGCTCAGTGCAATGGATAGATAGATAGATAGGTAACTAATCGAAATTTGGGACAGTGGTACACCTAAGCCGGGATCACTGTTACGCGGATTGCGACCATCGAGGGTCAGAGGTGGCCCACTGGGGCACTTCTGTGGAGCAGGGCTGCTCACTACATTTCATAAATTTTTATGGAAATGTAAACAAATAAACGTATTGTAGGTGGTGGCGACCATCATCCACTCACTTGATGTAGTGCTGCCTACTTCTTCCTTAGCCTTTATCATTCTTTTTCTGTGCCTGCCCTCCTTCCTATTTCTCCTATATTTCCTGTCACTTCTTACTGCTTTTCTTTCCTTTACAGGTGGCATTACATTGAGTGACAAGCCAAATGGTTTCCTGTAAGCCAAGAAACCATTTACAACGCTGGGTGGTAACCATATAACCAAACCATACGTGCTCCCTACGTGTCAAGTGGGTTGGTGGAGGGTTAGTGCCCCTCCCCGTAAAAAAAAAAAAAATAACTCAAAGTCAAATGGGCACTCCTTACGGGATTATGGTGTCTGGCAATAGATAGATAGATAGATAATATTACGCATTCGGTTACAGTTTGTAATACAGGTATGCTGTATTGCTGAAACTTTTAAATATATTTCCTAATGAGATTTAGCCACGGAGTAAAATATTTTAAAAGATCAATTACAATTCACACCACTAAAGCGATGTGACGAGACGAAAAGCATAACAGGTCGAACTGCTACACGTCGTCATGCGTTTATTTTGGAAGTTTCGTGTCCTCCAGCTACGAAAAACATGGAATGCATCGCCTAAGACAGCGTCATGTTTTCCACTGTTTACCATCCACAAAGTTCATCAACATGCTTACCTTTCACATACAAGTACAGTGTTCAAGACTGAAGCTGAGACGAGAAAGAAGCAGGTATCTAATATCTATCTATCTATATATTGCGAGACGCCTCAGTCCTGTCAGGGGTGGCCACAAACAGATCGCCTCCATGTTGCCCTGTCCAACGCCATTTCACTGCCGTGCTCCCAGCTCACAACCCCCTCTCTCATATACCTCTCCACTCCATCCCACCATCTCAACCTCAGCCTACCCCTCCCTCTCCCCCCATTCACCTCACCCACATATAGTAGTTTCTCGTTCTCCATACGGTCAAACCACCTCGATGTACTTTTCCTAACACTTTGTATCACATCCACATCCACACCACAATGCTCCTTCACTTCCTCATTTGTTAGTTTGTCTCTCCACTTAACTCCACATGCTTCTCTCAGATAACTCATTTCCACTGCTCACACTCTTGTGTCCATTCAACAAGGTCTGTGCTTCACATCTAGCTTATACATTAGGGTTGGTATCACAATACTGTCATGCAGCGACTTTTTTACTTCCATACTCGCTTCCCTGTTCCTTATCACTTCTTTCTGTGAACCAGCAACCTTTCTTCCCAGTTGTACCCTTTCAAACATTTCACCCTCTAAACTTCCATCCTTACTCATCACACTACCTAAGTACTGTACTTAAACGCGCTCACATTTTCAATTTCCTCCTCATCCAACCTCACCGTACATTCAGTGACTTCATCCCTAAGTACTGTACTTAAATGCACTCACATTTTCAATTTCCTCCTCATCCAACCTCACCGTACATTCGGTGACTTCATCCCTCTCGAAGACCACAACTTTACTCTTCATCCACATCCACCTTTAGATTCCATTTCTTACATGCTCTCACAAACTCAGTGAAGCCCTGCAGGTCCCCCTTGTCTTCACTTAACAATACAGTCTCATTTGCAAACAGCAGCACAAGGAGTTTCTAAACACAGCCCTTTCTCATTAGGGTCACTTGAACATCCACTGGCCTACCTTGTACCTCTTTTATAACCCCATCCATGTACAGAACAAATTGAACAACCACAGGGACATGACACAATCCTGTTTCAATACAACGTTCAAAGAAAAATTCACTCAGTTCACTATCCACGTGCACTGTAGCCTGAGCCCCGTCAGACATACTCTTCTCAGCATTCAGCTACTTCTCATTTACTCCGTATATTTGTAATACTTTCTACATTGTAGTACTTTCCACTAATAAGTCAAGGAAAGCTAATGCAAAGTAATAATCCAGTATTATAAGCTTTATCTTATTTTCATGAACTGATTTACTGTAGCATAATTTACTTGTGTACTGAGGCATACATTTTGTATTGATGTAGGGCCACTTTACTAAAGGTGCTGTTGACTGAAAATTGTTATTGTGCATGAGCTTTATAACAGTGGAATTCCTCAGGAGTACTGTAGTTTGTGGTCATTCGGAAGTTAGCCTTATCTCAGATGTTGCTCAAAATCTTGATCATTACAGTTAAGTTACTGATGAACAATTTTATATATTAGCTATGGAACTGTACTTTCAGCCACTTGGCCTTTGTGGTGAAATCAGTGTTATAACTTTTTTTTTTTTTCTCTCTGAGATGCATCATTCACCAGAAATGAATGTTAAGTTTAACTAACCTAGTATTTTGATAAAGAACAAACGTATACAGGGAATC
This sequence comes from Birgus latro, assembly GCA_018397915.1. Taxonomy (NCBI): domain Eukaryota; kingdom Metazoa; phylum Arthropoda; class Malacostraca; order Decapoda; family Coenobitidae; genus Birgus; species Birgus latro. Next base: position 13,147 of record JAGKTI010020293.1, on the reverse strand, counting down.
AAAGGTTTTGCTATTATTTTAAGCATTTCTTATAATTTTGACCCCCATTTCCGTCAAAGATTACATGAATGAAATGTGTAATTGGTCAGACCAATGGCAACTAGAATTCATTTTTTCAAAATTCACAACTTGACACCTAGGACAGAGAAATGCAATTCACACATTTCATTTGAACTCTAAAAACCAGCAATTAAGTTACAGAAAGATTGGTCAGTTTGCAGTTTCGTACAGCCTTGGAATTTGAAAATGAAAATCAGTTTTCAGGTGTTTTTGTTGTGATTCAGTCAAATCAACCTCATTTCTGTCGCAAATAAACTGTTTCAGAGTTATCCCCCCCCCCCCCATGTTAATGGAGGACCGGTGGGGAATCGTGTGTTTCGAGAGGGGGGAGCATGGCTGAAACATTTTGGCTGCGATAAATCTGAGACCAAAATCGATCAAATCAACAAAAAACACCAGAAAAACAATCCTGACTGGGGGGCTCTGCCCCCCTCCCCACGATATTAACTAACTTAATCGCATAACCAAACCTAACCTAATCTTCCTTCGAAAATATGCAAATTGGACCCATGAATCATCCTAACTGGAGGAGCTCTGGCCCTCCAGACCTCCCCCCTCCCAGATATTAACCAACCTAATTGCCTAACCTATCCTGGATATTACATAAATCTTACCTTATTGTTTGAAAGTTGATGGTTGTGGTTCTTGGACATCAGAGTTTTCTCAGTTGATTGGAATTCGGCAGATTGAAAGCAGTTCTTACTTTCTCGGACTGAGGAGAGTGGCTGCAGCCACCACATAGTGCAGCCATTGTTGAACTGAATTCAGAGCCAACGTTCAAGAGATGCTTGTTGACGTAGGTGTCACGTGACTCAGATCTTCATATCAGATTGGTCAGCGAATCTGCGTAGGTGTCATGTGACTCGAGAGGTTCAGCCTGATTGGTCGACACTCCCATACTTCTGCCCACCAAAAGCCTGCCCGTGGTCCGCGGCAATAACATTTTATGTACGGTAATCCCACGATTATCTGATGTAATAGAGCCAAAGGCATGTCTGGATAGTGTATCTGTCTGGATAATGGGTTTCTTCCCTGGCCCTACTTTGTACATGCTCTAACTTTGAAAGCCATTGTAAAAGGCCACTCCAGTACATCGTATAACACATATTCATGGTGTTTTACAATACTCTGTTTGGTTAAGCAGACCTATAAACCACAGCCAAGCAGTTATCATGGTAAACCACAGCCAAGCAATTATCATGGTAAACAACAGCCAAGGAATTACCATGGTCAAGCAGACCCATGAACCACAGGCAGGCAATCACTATTGCCCTACCCTGCAGTGGCATGAAAAAAATGGCCCTGCTGGGCAAAAATGTTAGCTCGGCCATAATTTCCTCTCAGGTGCAAACATTTTGTCCAGATAAAATGGAAAAATGTATGAATAATGGTTTCAAACAGCCAGATCACAGTGTCTGGATAACGATGGATAATGGATGTTTGGATAATCAAGGAACTACTGAACCAATGTCAATAGTAATTTCTGACAATTAAGTACGGGTTCTCCCCCACTTACGTTGGACCGACCTACAAATTTTTGCACAAACGAATTTGTACTTTCAGTAAAGTATCCAGTAAATTACGTGGAATTACATGAAATTTTCAACACTTTATAATAAAATAGGCTTTATGTTAATGACTTTGCCCAACTGTAGGCTAATGTAAGTGTTCTAAGCATGTTTAAAATGCTTGGTAGGCTTGGCTAGGCTTCGATGATCAGTTGGTTAGGTGTATCAAATGCATATTTGACTTATGAAAAAAGGTACTTACGAGCAGTTTTTCAGAACGTAACCCATTTGTAAGTGGGGGGAGGACCTGTACTGAACAGGTATACCCTGATATGCGATACCCCTAGATGCGATACCCCGGTTTAGCGATGGGAGTAGAAGTATCACCATACCCTGCGTAACGTTGGCCAAACCCCAATTAAACTGTTTTTTTTTTTTTTTTCAATTTTGATATTTTAGACTTAAATTTGTGTTTAGGTTGATTTATAAACTGTTTTTACACTCATGTTAATATGTTTTAGTAATAGGTGGGGTGAACATTGTCATTTTGGGGTAGTGTTTACTAAGCTTGATTTTTTCCAGACTTATAATTAATGATTCTCAGATTATTTTTGGGTTTAGGAGTGTTATAAAATCTTTTAAGGCTTAGTTTAGCCTGTTTTAATGCTATTTGGGGTTTAGGTGAGCCAGAAACTTGTTTTTGGCCTCATTTGAGCAGGTTTGGACTTGGTTAGGGGGAGAAACCCAAGGCTCAAAAACACATCCCAATACTTTGCATGTTAAATCTACCCCAATATACGATACCCCACTTAACGATGAGTTTTTACTTAAACAGTTGCATCGTTAAACCAGGGTATACCTGTATTTAGTAAAAGTGGTAGTAGAAGGTGAGATGTGTATAGTATACAGCAATCTCATGATTATCCAGACAATCCATTACCAGGACTCTGTGATATGGCTGTGCCAAACCATTATTCGTACATTTTTTTCCCACTATCTGGACAAAATGCTTGTGTCCATTTGGAAATTATGGTTGCACGAAAAATTCCTGCCTGCACGGGCAGGAATAGCCCGGTGGCGCTACCATGTCTGACTGGTTAGTTTACCCAGGGTCCACCACAGACCTCCCTCGCTCACTCTCAGTTCCCGCATGGTGATATAAACAGTTGTTATAGTGGCACACATGGTGGTTTTTGAAGTTGTTTCCTACCTGCTTCTGGCCTTGCTATTCCTTGCATACTTCTTCCTAGGGTGTGTGATGATGGCCCTTTCACCAGGGAAAAGGAGGAAGGTAATGCTGACTCTTTAGAAGCGGGAGATCCTGGGTAAGATTGATGTCGGATGGTCGAATTGTAACTGTTGACATTGGTTTTATTTTAGCTTACTGTACTGTACCATGATTTCCATATCACCATGATTTTATTTCATTTTACCATTATGTTTTGTGTGCCGACAGCATTTTTAGGTCTGCTTGACCAGATAGAGTAGTGGGGGAGGCGGTGGCTTGCAGTCCTAACGGACCCAGGGTCAGATCCTCGCTGGGGCAGGGAACAGTTTAAGGATTTGAATTTCATTAAATCAAGCTTTACTGATCTACCAGAAGACCCGCCAACATGTTGTAAAATTACCTCCGCTAATACCAATACACCAGTCCTGTATAAGACAGCCCTAGCTTGTATTCAATATGGACGGTGGGTGTTAGCGCTGAAGTGGTGACATGTAGGGGTGTATGGTATGTAGGAGGACTGCTGGGCCTTGATAGCAGGCTGTGAAGCCTATGCCCAGCGTCAGATACGTAAAAAAAAAAAAAAAAAAGCATCAAGTGTTGTATGATGTACTGTAGTTTCCTTTTACACTGGCTTTCAAAAATTAGGTCATGTACAAATGGGGGCCAGGGGAGAAGTCCACTACCCAGACATGCCTTAGGCCCTTTTACGTCGGATAAGTGAGGGATTACTGTACAGTACTGTTAAAAGGAAATTTCAAGATCCCATGGTTGTATGAAACTGCAAATTGTCCGAAAGATCTGGGTAATCTTAGGGACTTGAAATGCCATCAGTATATAGCTTCAGCTGTAAAAGAAAAAACATAACATTTTATGAGTTATTTGTCCATCTATGTGGTCCTGTGCCAACCAGACTGTTCTTTTCCAGGGCCAGACTAGTCCTGCCATATGAGAACTCAGTTCATTGACCCAGATTCAAATCAGAAATGTTATGGACAGTTTGGAGAATGTACAAAAACATGCAGCAGGATTAATCCAGAGCTGTTAGATAGAAACTGTCAGGAAATATTATCCATCCATCCATCCATCATCTAAACCAGTGTTGCCCCATGAGGACCATAGGAGCCTGGGGCTAGGCAAGTTGGTCCTGACATTTAAGATGAGAGTGACCAGCCTCACTCATCCCTGAGTGGTTGGCATTACATGAGTAATAAACCCCAACCATCCTTTGGATATAATCCTGCACTGGCTGAATCTGATTGGAGGGCCGTAATTACCCACTAAACCACCAGGTGCCATAATTTGGTTATATGGTTACCACCCAGCATAGTAAATGCTTTCCTGGTGTACAGGAAACCATTTGACATGTCACTTAGTGTAGAGTTACCTGTAGGCAGAAGGAAGAGGAAAGAGTGAAGGAAAGAATGTAATATTAAAAACTTTCTCACTTCACTGTCAGTGCAATCGCAATTAGGTGATCATGCATGTTATGAGTAAACAAACTTGGCATCTTCTTTGAAATATAGAAAACTACAAGAGACCTTAGTTTCAAAGTGAAGAAAATACACTACAGACTCAACTCAAGGAAATCTTTTTTCTTAACATATAATTCATTTTTTTTTTATAAAGGCTCCAGTATGCATGCATGCAACAACCTTCCCCCCTCTGACTTCCTTATGGGTGACATTAAAATCTCTTCAGCTGATGTATTTTTAGCCATCACTGGCCTCAATACTAACAAGGCTTACGGGCCTGATGAGGTCCCTCCTGTTGTCCTCAAAACTGTGCTTCTGTGCTTACACCCTGCCTGGGTAAACTCTTTTGCCTTTTTCTGTCAATTTGTACCTTTCCTTCTTGCTGGAGGTTTGCTGTCATTCAGCCTGTCCCAATGAAGGGTGACCATTCCTAACCCTCTAGTTATTGTCCAATTGATTTAAGTGTTCAAATCTATTCTTAACAGAAAAATTTTAAAGCATCTTTCCTATCACAACCTTCTTTCTGATCGTCTGTATGGGTTCCGTCACGGACGCTCCACTGGCGATCTTCTCGCATACCTTTCAGACTCCTGGTCATCCTCCTTTCGGGACTTTGGCGAAGGCTTTGCCACTGCACTGGACGTCTCAAAGGCTTTCGATCGAGTCTGGCATAAACCTTTAATTTCTAAACTACTCTCTTACGGTTTCTATCCTTCTATTTGTGCCTTCATCTCTAGCTTCCTTTCTGGTTGTTCTATAGCCGCTGTTGTAGACGGCCACTGCTCTTCTAGATCTATCAACAGTGGTGTTCCTCAGGGCTCTGTCCTATCACCAACTCTCTTCCTTCTATTCATCAGTGAACTTCTAAGCTGTACATCTAACCCTATCCACTCGTATGCTGATGAGTCCACCCTTCACCTTTCCATTCGGTTCCTGCAACGTCCATCTCAGTAGTTACTTCAACAAACAAAGGATGAGGCTATGGCATACCTAATGTATGACTTGGCTCGTATCTCTGACTGGGGTAAAAATAATCTTGTTTTTAATGCATCAAAGACTCAGTTCTTACACCTATCAACCCGACAAAACCTTCCACAGGAGTACCCACTGATGTTTAATGATATCCAGCTCATTCCTGCATCATCCTTGAATATGCTTGGGGTTTCATTCTCTCGGGATTTATCTTGGAAAGAACATACAGTAAGAGCTCACTATAACGGACTAATTGGGGCTCAGGCCAGTCCGAAATATGCGATTTTCCGATAAAAGCGACATCCGGACTTACCCCTGATAATCCAGACTTTCTCCGATATATCAGACATTAGTCCGGATTGCATCAGTGGTTTTCACCACCATTGCAGTATTGTACTGTGTTATACCTTCACTACATTAATCAAATGGTATAATAATGCTGTACTGTGCACTGAAAAACATGTCTTTTACTTGTCTTATTGTGGTGAACATAGCTGAAGTTGTCAGGCAGTCCGAACTGCTTTCTGGCTATATCGGACTTTTTCCAATATAATCCCTCCATTATCCGACATAATAGAGCCAAAGGCATGTCCGGATGTTGGTTTTGTCCGGATATTGGTCCTGAAGCTCCAGCACTGGTTTTTCATGACCCTAACCTAACCTAACCTAACCTAAATCAGAAAACTACTTTCCTACCTCCCTAGTGGACATGTATAGCACTTATTTAGGTCCCTTTTCACATAAATAATGCATACATAGCATGAATTTATTGAATTTTAACCAGAAAATGATGATTTTGGGGTGAGTGAGTCATAGGAGCTCAGAACTTGCCAGCATAGTATAAGTAAGTATCGGACATGGAAATCATCTTTTCTCACATTTTATGCACTAAATTATTGGATACAAAGCATCAAATACTGTAAATGATGTTAATTGCTACCAGAAAAATGGTTAGGTTAGGTTAACTTAGGTTAAGTTTTGTTAGGTTAGGTTAGGTTATGACCGGACATGAAATTTACTGCTTCAACCTTTTTCATAGCTGGTGCACTTAATAACCATGCATGAAAGAATTAAATTAAAAGCAGGAAATTATGATTAACACAATGTTAGGTTAGGTTAGGTTAGGACCGGACATGAAATTCACTGCTTCAACCTTTTTTCTAGCTGTTTTACTTAAGAACCATGCATGGAAAAATTAAATTGCAAGCAGGACATTATGATTAACATTTTTGGTAATTTTTTAACACATGTACAGCATGATGAAAACGGGTTAGGCATGAAAATCTTTATGGTAACCATAGGTTAGGTTAGGTTAGTTTAGGACCGGACATGAAATTCACATCTTCCACCTTTTTTCTAGCTGTTTTACTTAAGAACCATGCATGGAAAATTAAATTGCAAGCAGGAAGTTATGATTAACATTTAGGGTAATTTCTTAACACATTAACAGCATCATGAAAACAGGTTAGGCATGAAAATCTTTATGGTAACCATAGGTTAGGTTAGGTTAGGACCGGACATGAAATTCACATCTTCCACCTTTTTTCTAGCTGTTTTACTTAAGAACCATGCATGGAAAAAGGTAATTTTTTAACACATGTACAGCATGATGAAAACAGGTTAGGCATGAAGTTAGGGTACTTACGAACAAAAAGCGACCGTCCTGATGTAATAACCCACTCTATCAAATCAGACTCTGACAGGAGACGTTGAATCTGACACACCTTTCCAATTGAGAATCACCAGCACTTCTCACCAACACTTTCACCAAGGTTTTTTTTTTTTTTTATAACTGGAATAACATCACTTCACTGCACTGTACACAACAGTAAATTCCCGTGTGGTCTAGTGACGATCCCTGGAGAATTTAGTCGCTGTCAGAGTCCGAGATGAGGAGACGGAGGCGGCGTAGGGGCATCTTGGTGCGACGTGGTGATACACTATCCACTACAGAGGACTCCGAAGATGGACGCAAACTAACATCCAGTGGTGATTCAGCCGTGCCTGATGTGCTGGGCTGTGGATCGGAGCTAGAAGGCCTGTTTTCGTGAGATGATGGTGTGGAGCGAGAGCGGAGGACAGCAGGGTTGACTGGCCTGAAAAAACTCTCAATAGTTGATTGACACAGTGGACGACGATTTTGACGATTAATGATGCGTTGCTTGAAACCTCGCGCTTGACTCACCAATTCCAATGACCCCATCTCTCTGTCGCAGTCCGGGTGTTCTAGGTAGTCAAGGACGAACTCCACATAGTGCCGGATTGTGCTCAGCCTGGGGATCGTTGGGGCAGTTGCAACCTGTGAGGAGTCCGCATCATCATCGCTGTCCTCATCAGAATCTTCCTGCTGGGTACTGGGACCAGCAACAGTAGATGCAATCTCGGTATCAGACATGATCTGATACCCAGGTTCGCCCTCGTCGTCATCCAATCACTCGCGCACTTCGTCGACATCCACATTGTCTCCATCCGTACGAAGCCTTGCATGAAAGTCATCCACGTCAAAACCCAGAAAATCGTGCACCACGTCACTTCCATGAAGTAGGCGAGACCAACCATTTTCTAAAGTCTTGACAGAGACTTCATTCCATGCATTTGCCCGGTTGTAGATGGCAGACTTGAGGTTGTATCGGCGAATGTTTTTGAGTGTTTTTTGTCCTCGCATGTCACGTCCTTCCCTGCGATCGTCCTCGTCCTCGTACACAACCATCACCTCGTCCAAAAACTTCCGTCGGTATAGCCTCTTCGTTGCCACAATTACTCCCTGGTCCATTGGTTGGATGAGAGCAGTTGTATTAGGTGGCAAAAACAGACACCTGATGCGACCATTCTCTGCCACCAACTCCTTGTCTGACGGATGCGCAGGTGCATTGTCAAGAATCAGGAGGGCCTTTACCTGGTCTCGTCGGATTTTCAGTGTCTCCGTCTGATAACGAATGACCTCCTTAACAAAGTGTCGGTGGAACCAATTCTTGAAGATCTTGGTTGTGAACCAAGCCTTCAGAGAATGATACCACACGACAGGAAGGGCATTCATTAACCCACGAAGGCACCTAGGCTGCTTTGCACGGCCTACAATAACGGGCTTGAGCCGATGCATGCCGTTATCATTGGCACAGCACAAAGCAGACACACGTTGCTTCGAGAGCTTGGGGCCAGGTAAACACTTCTCCGTCTTCTCAGCGAGAGTGTTTGTGGGTATTGAACGATAAAATAGGCCAGTTTCGTCAGCGTTGTAAACTTGACCGAGAGTGAGGTTGCTAGGGGGAGAAGTGGTTGGAAGAAGTTCAGGGAGCTGTTGCCTCTCCTGACATTGAGAGGACTCTCCTTACATGCTAAGGGGTCTTTGTATGCAGCATGTGTTAGAAGTGTGATGCTGTATGGTAATGAGACCTGGGCAGTAAAGGAAGAGGATATTTGCAGGCTTAAACATACAGAAATGACAATGATTAGGTGGATGTGTGGTGCGTCCCTGCGTGCAAGGCCTGGGGGGGGGCTGGGTTTACGATGCAAGAGTTGAGAGGTAGGATGGGACTGGAGTGTATTGGTGTTTTGATGAGGAGAGGTAGGCTGAGGTGGTTTGGACATGTGGAGAGGATGGGGATGATAATTGGGTACAGAGGGTAAGAAGTGTTAATATTGGGGGAGGGGTAGACCGAGAAAGGCATGGGACGAGGTCATTAAGTGTGACCTCAGGGTTAAGGGACTGAACAGGGAGGCTGCCAAAGATCGAGCAGCATAGAGAGCCGCCATTAGGTGACCAAGGCTGACGCATGCAAGCTTGTTGGAGCTGTCAAAAACGAAATGATTTCCACTGCTCTCACTCTTGACTTGTGTCCTTTGAACAAGGACCAAGCTTTACTTTCATACATTAGAGTTGGTATCACAAAACTGTCATGCAGTAACGTTTTCACTTCCATTCTCACTTCCCTGTTTCTTATCACTGCTTTCAAGAAACCAGCAACCTTTCTTCCTTGTTGTACCCTTTCACCCTCTAAACTTCCATCCTTACTTATCACACTACCCAAGTACAGTAAAACCTCGATATAACGGACTCCAGCAGACTGGAATTCGCTTTTATCGGACTCGATGAGCTACCGGACTAAATTCCTATGTACTGGAAAAAGTCCAGTGAAGCCAGAAGCAGTCCGGACTGCCTGACCATGTCAGCTATGTTCACCACAATAAGGTAAATAAAAGACATGTTTATTAGTGTACAGTACAGTGTTACAGTACTGTATATGTTATACCATTTGATTAATGTAGTGATGTTATAACACAGTACAGTACCACAATGGTAGTCAAAACAGTTTAAAAACCGTTCATGCGATCCAGACTAATGTCTGATATATCGGGAAAGTCCGGATTAGCAGCGGGAAGTCTGGATGTCGCTTTTATCAGAATTTCGCATTTTTCGGAATGGTTTGGGCCCCAATTAGTCCATTATAATGAAGTCTTGCTGTATTTAAATGCACTCACATTTTCCATTTCCTCCTCATTCAACCACACTGTACATTCCCTGACATAACTCTCATAGACCATAAGTCAGGGTTCCCAACGCCTCTGGAAAACCTGGATAACTGAAAAAAAAAAATTCAGTCAGGGAAAAGTCAGGGAATTTTGTAATTTTTAAAAATATCATGGAAAGGTCAGGGAAATTTTTGGTGAAAATTGAGGTTTATACTAAGGTGCATTTTTTATTTGTTCCTTGTGTACAAGTTAGGATTATTTGTAAACTGAATGGCTGTGACAGCTTCACTTCTCAGTAATGAACAAATCAGGGTAATTTTTATTAATCAATTAAAAAAAGTGTAAAGAAAAGTGTAAAATTACACTTGAAAATTTACTTAGCAAAGTATGAAAATATACCTGGAATTTTGTCAAAATTCCTAGAAAAGTCAGGGAAATTTTTGCTGACCAGAGAGTGGGAACCCTGATAACTTTACTCTTCCCTCCACTCACCTTTAGATTCCATTTCTTATACACACTCCCAGACTCATCCACCAAGCCTTGCAGCTCCCCTTCATCTTCACTTAACAAACAGTATCATCTCCAAACAACAGTTCAGGGTGTATCCAAACACTGCCCTCTCTCATTAGGGCTGCTGCAACATCCAGTTCCCTACCTTGTATCTCTTTTATAACCCCATTCATTTACAGATTGAGCAACCATGGAGGCATGACACATCCCTGTTTCAATCCAAGCTTCAAATAGAAAAATTCACTTCATTCACTATCCACATGCACTGCTGCCTTACCACCCTTTTATATACTCTTCACAGCATTCAACAACTTCTCATTTGCTCCATATGTTCATAATGCTTTCCACAGTCCTTGTCTTTCCACCCTGTCATATGCTTTCTCCAAATCCACGAAGGCCAAATTCAACTTATTTCCTTTCTTTAGAAACTTTTCCACTAAGGACCTCAGAATGAATATCTGATCTACATAAACCCTTCCCTTCATAAATCCTCCCAGTTCTTCTCCAACTAATTCCTCTGTTATTTCCCTAACTCTGTCAATAAGTGTGTGATTATCACACACTTCTTTTTCCCCCTTATCCTTTGTACAGGGGAATAATTATGCCTGACTTCCAATCTTCAGGGACTCTACCTTCCTCTCAGGCCAATCTGCACATCTTCCACATCCATTCTACTACTGTCTCTCCCCCATGCTTCAGCATTTCACCACACATTCCATTAATTCCTGGGGCTTTCCCCATGTTGACTTTCTTCATTGCTTCCACCACTTTTATCTTACTGATTTCTTTCTCTCTTCTCAAATCCCTCCATCTCCCAACCATTTCCCAGTCACTTATACTTGCATTACGGTAATCTCTCTACTTTCCAGACGACTGGTATCCGGTTACCTCACTGTTCGGACATCGTAGGCTGATGGTCGAAAGCCTAAAATGCCCAAAAATTGCAAAAAAAAAAAAAATGGGAAAAAAAAATTTACCACGTCAGTTTTAATTTCCCGCGCGCACCGACCAGCTTCCTTCCCGCACTCTCCCCCTCCTGTTAGCCTTCTCTGAACCCCCGTGAAGAGTGGACGGTTGTCAGATCATTTGCGGTATTTTCATTCTTGTTTAAACAATCATAATTCACAGTGCTAAGGATTAAGTGTAGGTAAACACTGGATTACTGGACATGCTTCAGGAGCAACTATGACCACTGTAAAAACCGTAGAGATGGGGGTAATATTCGTTAACAACCACCATGGACATGTAAGTACACTGTCAACTGCTAAATATTTTTCCATAATCACTTCTAAATCCTCATTCTCTGGTTACATTTTATTTACTTCATGCTTTATGTCCCATATTTGAGTGCACAGGCTGTGAAAGAGGTGATTTTCTCTGTGATTACCATGTCTCTTACTTACGTTCGCTATCTAGTCAACTGGTGAACATTTTTGCCCTACACACTTCTAAATCATAATTTTTCTGGTTACATTTTATTTACTTCATGCTTTGTGTCCCATATTTGAGTGCACATGCTGTGAAAGAGGTGATTTTCTCAGTGATTACCATGTCTCTTACATACATTCACTATCTAGTCAACTGGTGAACATTTTTGCCCTACTCACCTCTAAATCATAATTTTCCGGTAACAGTTTATTTATTTGATGCTTTGTATCCTATATTTTAGTGCATAAGATGTGAGAAATAATGATTTTCATAGTAACTGCCACGTCCGTTACTTACTTACACTAAGCTACCAACTCATGAACGCCTATGCCTTACTTACCTCAAAATCACCATTTTTGGGTTAAAGTTCGCTTAATTCATGCTTTGTGCCAATTATTTATGTGAATGGGGTCTTAAATAAGTGCTATGCATGTCCAGTAGGGAGGTAGGTAGGTGGTTTTCTGATTTAGGTTAGGTTGGGTTTGGATCAAGAATGACCGGTGCTCTTGGTAAACGGTGAACACTTTTGCCATACAAAACTCTTAATCAGAATTTTTTTGGTAACAATTTATTTATTTGATGCTTTGTATCCCATATTTTAGTGCATAAGATGTGAGAAATGATGATTTTCGTAGTGATTTCCATGTCTGATACTTAGACTAAGCTGCCAACTCGTGAACACCTATGCCGTACTTACCTCAAATTCATCATTTTTGGGTTAAAATTCGATTAATTCATGCTTTATGCCCATTATTTATGTGAATGGGGTCTTAAATAAGTGCTATGCATGCCCAGTAGGGAGGTAGGTAGGTGGTTTTCTGATTTAGGTTAGGTTAGGTTAGGGTCAAGAATGACCGGTGCAGTTGGTCAACAGTGAACACTTTTGCCATACCTAACTCTTTTTCTGGTAGCAGTTTATTTATATGATGCTTTGTATGCCATATTTTAGTGCATAAGATGTGAGAAATGATCATTTTCATAGTGATTACCTTGTCTGATACTTATTTATACTAAGCTGCCAACTCATGAAAATCTGTGCCTTACTTACCTCAAAATCGTCATTTTGGGGTTAAAATTAAATGAATTCATGCTTTGTGTCCATTATTTAATGCATACGATGTGAGAAAGGGTGATTTTCATAGTGATTTCCATGTCTGACACTTACCCTTGGTGGCAGGTTGTGAGCACCTATGCCTTACTCACCTCTAAATCATCATTTTTTGGTTAAAATTCAGTCAATTCATGCTTTGTGTGCATTATTTATGTGAAAGGGGTAGGTGGTGGCGACCATCATCCACTCACTTGATGTAGTGCTGCCTACTTCTTTCTTAGCCTTTATCATTCTTTTTCTGTTCCTGCCCTCCTTTCTTCCTATTTCTCCTATATTTCCTGTCACTTCTTACTGCTTTTCTTTCCTTTACAGGTGGCATTACATTGAGTGACAAGCCAAATGGTTTCCTGTAAGCCAAGAAACCATTTACAACGCTGGGTGGTAACCA
>JAGKTI010020292.1:0-10972 GCA_018397915.1 Birgus latro | reverse complement strand
TTGATAAAGGAATACACCTCTGATTCGACACACAACTGCATTCATAGACAGCTTACACTGAATAACGTTGAATGTTGACATCTGTGTACAAAATACACACACACACACACACACACACACACACATTACGTGCACAGATAAATTACATTAGATAATGTGTTATATTCATATCAGTATACAAAACACACATACACACATACACACAAACACACACACACAAACACACACACACACACAAACCTATGGGTTTTCGCTATATAGTCGTGCGACGTAACTACTGGAACAGAAAATCATAAATGGAGGTGAATTTTAATGGATGATATTATCAAGAAGCAGTAAAAAAAAAAAATGATTTTAGTTAAGTGCATAGGTAGTGAGAGTACTAAGGACATAAGTTTGTTGGATACAGCAGGGTAGAAAGGATGAAAGCACAGTGATAAGGAATAGGAAAGTAAGCACTGAAGTGTAAAAGTGGCTGCATTACAGTATTATGATCCCCCACTCTAACATACGGAAGTAAAGTTTTAAACTTATTGGAAGAACACAAGTCAAGAGAGCAGTGTATGTGGGTTATCTGAGAGCAGCACGTGGAATTGCACGGAAAGAGTGGGAGACAGACAAATGTGGAGATTGAGGAGTATTGATGTAATGATGTGGATGTGACTGAGTGTTACGAGAAATACCTTGAAATGGTTTGGCCACTAGGAGAGGATGGAGAATGACAGACTGACGGGGAGAGTATATGTGTGTGAGGATGAGATGGAAGCATGGAGTGGATAAATAATTATGTGAGAGGGGTGTGTGCTGTAGGAAAGGTAGCCACCAAGTGGTATCTTGCATCAGCTGCTTTGGTTTTAATGATATCTGAAACTTAGGGTTTATGAAGATGCTGGTGAAGCGACATGACAGTTTGCTGAGTGTACAATGGGCTCAAAAACTTTTCAATCCAAGGATTACATGGAAGTGAAAATAAGCATTACCGCACATGTTGGTTTGGTCGGGCTGGTACGTTTGAGTCTTTAGCAGATGCTATAATATTACTGCATCAGCTTATATTTAGGGAATGTAATATCCATCAACACACACACACACACAAAACACTGGTTACTGTATCATTATGTTGTTGAATCAATAGTTATTCCTCAAATTAGACTTTGGGTCTGCCACTACCATAACCATATGAAATGAGTGATAGAAACACTTCATTGATGTTTGGTGCTTTACCTTCCATGGTTTGATATTGTTCACATAAAAATCTATCAGAGTCGATACCAATACTGTATATTGTTACATTGGCATATCATTCACTAAGGAATTGTTACAAGCATCGCGTCAGAGTACTGTCGCACTGATGGTTACAACAATGATAAAAATGCAAGGAGCTGTGTATCAAAGTCAACCGAAGCGGACTGGTTTCGGCGATATGACACTGATGCACCCAAACATACAGGTCACCAAATGTCCTTTATAAATAACTGTCAGATGCATATGTAACCATCAGCCCCTACTGGTCCACTGCACGACAAGTCTTCTCCAATCTTGTTTTTCCACGTTGAGCTGTTGGATGTTTGACTGATGTTTTCAGCCTCAACACTCCATCTCATCGAAGTGATCGGCTACATCAGTTTTTTCATTATAATTGTAGCTTGAATATTTCTAAGCAATTCCTACCTAAGCAAAACTTTCCCAGAACTATTGCAATCTGAGATCAGTAGGGGTGGAGAAAAAATAAATTGCCATGTTTCAGAATCCTTTTTTTTTTTTTTTAAGAGGAAAATATTAAGAGCACTTATTGATCCACTGGACATTCAGACTACATCAACATAAATCAGATATATCATACCTCCAGTCAACATTAACATCTCTCTATCTATCTATAGCCCGACGCCTTAATCCCGCAAAGGGTGACCGCAGACAAAACGCCATCAAGTCGCTCTGTCACCCACCATTTGCCTACCCTCCCCCCAGCTCACTTCCCCCTCCCTCATATACCTCTCAACTCCATCCCTCCACCTCATCCTCGGCCTTCTCCTCCCTCTCCCTCCCTCCACCCCACCTGCATACACCCTCTTAGTCAGTCTTTCATTCTCCATTCTCTCCACATGTTCAAACCACCTCAGTGTATTTCTCCTAATCTTCTCAACCACATCCACATCCACTCAACAACGTTCCTTCACTTCTTCATTCGTCAGCCTGTCCCTCCATGTCACTCCACATGCTCCTCTCAAGTAACTCATTTCCACTGCTCTCACTCTTGACTTGTTACCCTCTAGCAAGGTCCATGCCTCGCTTCCATACGTCAGGGTAGGGATCACGTTACTATCATGCAGTGACTTCTTGACTTTCATACTCACCTCCCTATTTCTCATCACCGCTTTCAATGAACCAACAACCTTCCTTCCCTGCTGTACCCTTTCAAGTATTTTATCCCCCAAACTTCCATCATTACTCATTACACTACCCAGGTACCTGAATGCTCTCACATTCTCCATATCTTCGCCATCCAACCTCACTGTGCATTCTGTGACTTCATTCCTCTCAAACACCATAACTTTACTCTTGTTCATATTGACTTTCAGATTCCTCTTCTTACACACTGTCCCAAATTCATTCACCAGACCTTCCAACTCCCCTTCATCTTCACTCAGCAATACTGTATCATCAGCAAACAACAACACTGGAATCTTCCACATCTCGCCCTCATTTATTTGAGCCACCCACACATCCATTGCCCTACCTTGCACCTCCTTTACAACCCCATCCATGTATATATCAAACAGCCATGGAGACATCACACAACCCTGTTTCAGTCCCACATTCAGGTCAAAGAACTCACTTAGCCCACCATCCACTCGCACAGTAGCCCTAGCTCCTTTGTACATGCTCTTCAAAGCACTCAACAATTTCCCCTCCACTCCATATATTCTTAATACCTTCCACATACCATGCCTATCTATTCTGCCATAAGCTTTCTTCAAGTTCATGAAGGCAGCATACAGTTTCTTTCCCTTCTCTAGATACTTATCCACTAAACATCTTAGAACAAATATCTGATCTACACACCCATTTCCTTTCCTAAATCCCCCTTGTTCTTCTCCAACTAATTCCTCTGTTATATGCCTAACCCTATCAATAAGTATTCTACCATATATCTTTCCAGTCACACTAAGAAGGCATGTTATATATTCTTCTTCCTCGTTTCTTTGTAATCAGTATAGCCCGTGGTCCAATGATATACCTAACCTGATATACTTGCGTACATAAGCACACAAATCCAGACGTTCAGTTTAGTATTTATATACTAGAATGTTATTTCTGAATAAGTCTTTAGCTAGAATGAAACTCCATACATTTTTCTAAACCTTAATTTAACAAGTATTAATAATTTAATTATAAAGACCTAAAATGCTATGACGGGCGTTCCTTTTGGATCATCGTCTACTAAAGGTCCAACCGCACTGCCTTCTGTGCTTACGAGCAGTGTGCCACCGAAAGTGCGTAGGCACTGTGTTGGCAAGTTAGAGACTGGGATAATAAACAATCCGAATTCCATGAAAATCTATGCATACAATGTAAGAAGCCTCGCAAAGGATGACAAAGTTGATACCTTACTGACTGAGCTGGAAAACATTAGTTGGGATGTTGTAGGTTTGAGTGAGACCCACAGAAAAGAAGAAAAATTAATTCAGCTCGAAGACAGCAACAACCTATTTTACTACAGAGGAAGGCAAAATGAAAGAGTTAGTGGTGTAGGATTTCACATTAAGAGAAATCTTGCAGACAACATTGTTAAATTCAACAGTGTCTCTGACAGAGCAGCATTGGTGGTAATTAGACTGTGCAAAAAATATACACTGAAAGTAATACAAGTATATGCACAAACCCCTCAAGCCTCAGATGAAGAAATTGAAACATTCTATGATGACATCTCCCAGATTATGGAAGAAAAGACCACATACACTATACTCATGGAAGACTTCAATGCAAAAGTTGGAAAATTAAAAAATGGAGAAGCATGTACGGGAAAATTTGGAGTGGGCGAAAGGAACAAAAGAGGAGAAATGCTGGTAAATTTTGCTGAAATGTATAACATGAGAATAATGAACACATTCTTTCACAAAAGAACAGGGAGAACGTGGATCTGGAGAAGCCCAAATGGAGAAACAATGAATGATATTGACTTCATTATAGCAGATAAGAATAACACGATCGCAAATGTCACAATTATAAACAAAGTAAATATAGGAAATGACTATAGAATGGTGGGATGCACTGCCAGATTCAATTTTAAAAGTGAAAGAAAGAAGATGATTAAAGATAAAAAGATATGCCCAGTAAAAGTTAACGAAAACAAAGCAGCTTTTCAGTTGGAAATATGAAACAGATTTCAGGCTCATGCTGAATGTGACATTGATCAGCTGAATGACGGACTAACAAAAGCGCTAAAAGAATCAGCGAAGGTAGTAGGAAAACCTAATACAACCAAAACCAAAAAAATATTCAGAAAAGACGCTCGTGCTTATGAGACAAAGAAATGAAATGAAAGCAATAACGAAGAAAGATGAAACAGAACGAGCGGAATTAAATAAGCTTATCAACAAAAGACAAAGAGAAGAAAAAAGAAAGAGAAACATGGATCAGATCAGAGAAACCATCAAAAAAGGAAAAAGTCTGAAACAGGTCCGAAGTAAAATGATACTAGGAAAGCAACAAATTACATCACTGAAAGACAAAAACGGCGAAATCATTAAATGCAGAGATAAGATGCTGAAGAGAGATGAAGAATATTACAAAAAAAAAGTATGCATCAAGGACCGTAGTACCAACAGTTTAGTTTTCAGTTGACTCAAGTGAAATACCCGAGGTAACAACAGATGATGCAAATACTTCTCTTAAAATTATGAAAAGAGGGAAAGCTCCGGGAGAAGATGGAATAGTAGCAGAGTTACTGTGGATGCAGGAGTAGAAGTACAAAACAGGCTTGCTCACATATTTACTCAATGTATAAAAAAGAAGAAAATTCGCAAAACATGGTGTAATGCAATAGTTATCTTACTTTACAAAAAAAGTGATTCAAAAGATCATAGTAATTATCGACCCATTAGCTTATTGTCAATAATTTACAAACTCTTTACTAAAGTCCTTACGAACAGAATAAACTACAAATTTGGAGGAAATCCAACCTCGTGAACAGGCAAGATTCCGAAGCAGGTACTCGACTTTTGATCATCTACACAATGAATCAGCTGATTGAGAAAACTACAGAATATAATAAACCACTGTGTTTAGGTTTTTTTGATTACGAAAAGGCTTTCGATTCAGTTGAGCACATAGCAAATTATAAATTCATTGCGAGAACAAGGAGTGAATGAGAACATTGTAAAACTGCTCGAAAACATATATAGAGAGGGAACTGCTACAGTTAAATTACATAAGGACTCGGAGAAAATTAAGATTGAGAAAGGCGTGCGTCAGGGAGATACAATTTCACCAAAATTATTTACAGCATGCCTAGAAAAAATTTTCAGAAAACTAGACTGGGAAAACAATGGAGTGAACATAGATGGAGAAAAGTTAAACCATTTAAGATTTGCAGATGACATTGTCCTAATCTCAGAAACAGCAGAGACATTGCAAGAAATGATTAATGACATGAACAGAGAAAGTATCAAAGTAGGGCTAAAGATGAACCAGAGTAAAACTAAAGTAATGTTTAATCCACAAACACCAAAGAGCGTCATCAGATTAAGCGGAGAAATTCTTGAAGAAGTCGATGAGTACAATTACTTGGGACAAATACTAAAATTAATGAAAGATAATGATAGCGAAATAAAAAGACGTATTACAACTGGATGGAAAGCTTTCGGTAAACATTGAGACATTATGAAAAGTAGCTTGCCAGTTTGTATGAAACGAAACGTATATAACTAATGTATAATTCCAGCTATGACGTACGGTTGTGAGACCTGGAAACATAATCGATGGAAAATAAATTAATCCGTTCTCAGAGACCAATGGAAAGATTAATGTTGGGAATATCTTTAAGAGACAGGAAAAGATCAACTTGGGTGAGACAGCAGACTAAAGTCAAAGATATTATAGAAGTTATAAAAGAACAGAAATGGAGGTGGACAGACCTTGTAGCAAAAATAAGGAATAATCGAAGGAGCAAGAGGTTGACTGACTGGACACAAAGAGTTTGTAAGCGTAGCAGAAAAAAGCCAGACAGGAGGTGGAGAGATGAGATAGAGAATTTGCAGGGAAAACGTGATAAAGATTGGCACAGTCAAGGAATTCGTGGAAAAGGTTGAGGGAGGCTTTTGTTCAGCAGTGAACTTGTAATGGCTGATGATGATGATGATGATGATGAAAATATCCCTCCCTCCAATAGATTAACCTCAAATTATGATACTACTCGTGAAGAAGTGCTTGGAAAGGATGTTGAATCATAGTCTGGTCTTTTTCCGCCAGTGAGCTTCGTGAAACAAGATGCAACAAGACAAATATGCAGATCAAGTTGAGGCAAAAAGAATACAGTATTCCACTTACGATGTTCTGTTAAGTTCCTACCATCTGCCATTACGCCACTCACACCTGTGGAAAGGCAATGTTAACAGTATGTCGAAATAAATGAAATCATGTGGAGGAACACGTTTTCAGGATAAGAACAACAGTTTAAATACTGAAACAGAAAGTAAAGTCAATTTAGTAATCTATCAGAAATTGAACAGTCAGAAAAGTTTCCTCACCATAAACTGGAAAGAGAAGAAGAAAAATGGTGTAGAGAATCATTATGTAAATTATAGGTAGTACTCCCTAATGTGATTCACTATTAGTGTTTTGGCGCCTCCACCTCTAAAGCAGAACTGTGCCTCCGAGATGCCAGTGGCTTATTATATTGTACCACGATGTTCCACGGCCACAAATAATTGTCACCGATCCATCTTATCAAGTGTGTCACTCCAGTCATGCTCCACACGTGTATGCTTTACTCTCGGGGGAAAAAAGAAAGTACGAAGCTGCTTTGTGACTATGTGGCCAATTCTCAGTTAATGGCATATAAGTAGGCATGACGTTACACTAGTCTCTTTCAAAGATAAATGTCACTAATTGGTGCAATGTTTTAAAAAAATATACACAGATGTTTTATGAAGAATTGCAGACAACGGGCGCTGTAATAAGATCCACACTACACAACCTTTATTGTCCGATACACACATACAACTCACCCTGTAATGACGCACAGACATACAACACACCCTGTATTGACTCACACACATACAGTACCACACACCCTGCAATGACCCATACACATACCACACACCCTGTAATGATGCACACACATACAACACACCCTGTATTGACTCACACATATACCACACACCCTGTAATGACCCACACACATACCACACACCCTCTAATAACCTGCACACATACCACACACCCTGTAATGACCCATACACATAAAACACACCCTGTAATGACCTACACACTTACCACACATCCTCTAATAACCTACACACATGCCACACACCCTGTAATGACCCACACACATACCACACACCCTGTAATGACCCACACACATACCACACACCCTGTAATGACACACACACATACCACACACTCTGTAATGACCCACACACATACCACAGACTCAGTAATGGCCCATCTACATAAAACACACCCTGTAATGACCTACACACATACCACACACCCTGAAATGACCCACACACATACCACACACCCTGTAATGACACACACACTTACCACACCCTCTGTAATGACCCACACACATACCACACACCCTGTAATGTCTCACACACATATCACACACTCTGTAATAACACACACACATACCACAGACTCTGTAATGTCCCACACACATACCACCCATTCTGTAGTGACCCACACACTTTCCCCGCACTTTGTTATAATCCACACATATACTACATACACACCATGTAATGCCCAACACACATCCTACACACCCTGAAATGATCCACACACATACCACACACCCTGTAATAACCTATGTACATTCCACACACCCTGTAATGACCCACATACATACCACACACCCTATAATGATGTACACACCTACCACACAGATACTGTAATGACCTACACACATACCATACACTCTGTAGTGGCCCACTGACGTTCCACATGCTTTGTTTTGATCCACACGCATACCACATACACACCATGTAATGATCCACACACATACCTAACACCCTGTGATGATCCACACATACACAACACCCTGCAATAACCCGCCACACACTGCACATCGTGTAATGACCCACACACATAACACACACGCCAGGTAATGACACTTTTTTCATACCAAACAAACCGTAGGCACCCCCCACACACCAGGTATTGCCAAGAAATCGTAGTGACGAAAATATAGACATCCTTCGCAAAGAAAGGGCGGACGTTATATTTTAATAATGCGCGCGCTTGTGCGTGGGTGCGCGCGTGCGTGCGTTTGTGTGTGTGTGTGTGTGTGTGTGTGTGTGTGTGTGTGTGTGTGTATGCATGGGAACAAAATAACTCAGAATTTGTACACCAGATTAACAAAACTTGATTAAATTATTTCGGGACATGGACTGAATAAACCTATTGATTTTGAGATCAATAGTGTAAAGGTCAAAGCTGTACAGCTACTGTAGGTCATACGCTGACATACCAAGACTCACTAAAGAGTTTTTATCTAATTTAGACCTAACTTGGTGGGTGGGTTGAGGGTCCGGCAAGAATGAAGTGATTCAGTGTTTAGAACAATCAGAGGTCAAAGACACAAGGAAAGGTCAAAGACCGACATGTGCAGGTGCATTAACAAAACTCTATAGTCCATGTATTCTATCGAGTCACTTTAGGCGTGGCTCCCTCAGGACTGTGACCGTTAGCGATGTCCCACGTCTAGTCCGGGGAAGCCAACATTTTTTTTTTCTTTTTTTTCCTTTCGTAGAATGCTAAGACGGTTCTTCTGAGTACATACTTGTCAAAGTCATCGAAATTCGTCATAGTTGGAGAGCGACTTTCTGTCGGTTAAGTGAATGCAGGCTCTTCTGGAAAATCCTGTTTGCTACAAGCTTTATTTAATTTACAGTAGATTCTCATCACTGTCCTTTCGCTCACGTTGGTGGCTTTGGCTGTTCGTTCAACAGCTTTTGAGGGATCTATTAATGGTCCTCTGTTTGCCTTCTCTTCTAAGAAATGTTTATTCACATTGTAAATAATTTCATTTGTTTGGCTGTGAAGGACACGAGAGCGAGCTGAAGGAGATGCGTACATGGCGGGATATTGCTAATAAGTGACCCGGGTCACGGGGTCAGGCCGCAAGACTTGCCAACGTCGCAAAAACAGCGTTGCCAGATCTTATGAAATTTATACAAAGTCACTGTTTTCATCCTCAAAAAGAGAATCATTCATAATAATTATACGGCTTCTTTGTAGAAATGAATCTATACAGAGTATTTAAAATACATTTACAAGTAATTAATAGCTAAAAATATGAGGCTTGTTATTTATAATTACAGATTTGGCATTTGCGCATTCTTTACATTCATTAGCCGACCGCACCCAAAGTGACTTGATAGAATGGAAACATTATAACCATTTAATCTAATTACTAGTATAACCAGGTTTGGTGGACTGTTAGTGGGTTATAGATGTAGTAAATTTTTTCGAGAACAATAAGTCAGTAATCAAAGTCACAAAGCAAGTAAACTTCAACAGTTTTATCTGATTTAGAATAAACTTTGTGGACGGTTGATGATAAGGCAAGAATGAAAACACTCGATTTGGACAGCAGTCAGTCAATCAGTGCTTCAGAAAAATGTAGAAGGTCAAGATCACTGGGCAGTGTCATTTCAGTTTTGATCTGTTTGGAAGCAATTGTTCTGGACGCATTAAGAGTTTGACAAGAAAGAAGGTATTCAAATTTGGGATGTTCGACCCTCGTACGTGGGTGTGATAAAACTAACTAAAACGGGTTTGGTTGTTATTTGGATCGAGTTTGGTGTATGTGTTGTAGATCACCTAAGAGATTAATCTACTATTTTTGAGAATAAGATCAGGTCACGAGGGATGGGCAACTTAATTTATATTAAGTTTTTACTAAGCTTTACTGAAGAGTTCAAGTAAAACTATTTACGCCCATTGTCCTATACTGAGGGCAGAACTAGGGCCTTTCAAAAGTTTATAAAGGGGGGGGGGATATCCTGGGTACGGACCCATGAGCTTTGCGACTATGAGCCGATAGCTGCCGGGTGCTATGTTTAGTACCTTTCCAGCAATAGCACTCACACAAGAGCTCTGGGTACTAATAAATTACGGGATGGATAAAGATTCAGTTTTGAGAACAATCAGTCAAAGATAAATGACACAGGCAAGGACAAAGGTCACTGTCAATGGAAAAACCAACTCATACAGTTATAAGCTGATTTGAAGTCAATTTCTTGGAAGGCTCAAGGATATGATAAGAATGAAGTAATTCGATTTTAAGAGTAATCAGCCGAAGGCCGTGATAACACGGTAACGTCAAGTGTTCTACTCTTAAACCAGTTTGTGGGTGTGCCTAATGTACTCTCTAAGTGTTCTTTGATGTTGCAAAAGCTTTTGCCTATAAAGTATTATATTTTTTGTACCACATTTTAACATCCCCAGCTGTCTAAGATGTGTGGAGACGATGGGAATGCAAACATAGGTTCATGTAACAATCTAAATAATACGCTAGTTTTATTTCAAGTTTTATATGATTTAGCTGTAACTGCGTCACCTGTATTCAAAAGAGTCGTATATTACTGGAACATTATTGACATCTAGTGTCAAACATGCAAGTAAAATATAAAGATAAGACAATACATCGAGGCAGGAGACACTACATTTGGGCTGGTGGGATTAGTTACAAATTGAACTTTCATTTGAGAGTCAGTTTGAAGAACGCTCTCTTACCAGAATTTCA
>JAGKTI010020291.1:0-16426 GCA_018397915.1 Birgus latro | reverse complement strand
ACACCTGGTTGACTCGATTTTACCGGAGCGCATAAAAAGAATTGGAATAGTTTATCATTATATCATCGGGTGTCAGACAGGCCCAGTTGCGGTTGGATTTATGCGGTCGTGGCTGCGGTAATGTTTATGTAGCTCTTAAATGTGTCACGGGAACTGCGGCCGCCTGGATTTATATGTTTTTAAGTGGAATAGTTAGGATGGTGCTGGTGTGTGTGTTTGGCTGTGTATGGATGCTGCTGCTGTGGTGTTTTGTCTATGGGTGATGGTGGTGGTGGTGGTAGTGTTGGTGGTGGGATGGTGGTAGTGATGTAAGTTTGGGTGGTGGTGGTGATGGTGTATGATCTAGTGGTGGTTGTGGTGATGGTGTGGTTAATCAGGTGGTTGGGCTGGTTGTAATAAAGTGAATAAGGTTTAGATGGTGGTTTTGGTGATGGCGATGATGGTATGTGTCTGTGGGTGTTTGTGGTGTTGTGGTGGATCCTGAGGTTGGGCTGGTTGTATAAGGTTTTGGTGGTAATGGTGGGGTTTATAGGGGTGTTTTTTTTGGGGGGGAAAGTGTGGTTACTGTGGTGGTGTTAAGGTTTTATTATAGTGGTAGTTGGAATGAATGTAATGGTGGTGTGTGGGTATTATGGTGGTGGTAAGAACAGGGTAAATAAGGATGGTGGTGGTAATGGTGGAAGTGGTTGTAAAGGTAGTGGTGGTACTTGAGGTTATGGTGATGGTAGCTGGAGTGGTAGTGTTTGAGGTGAAAGTGATTAGGTCTGGAGTGGTGGTGGTTGAGATGGTGTTGGTGGTAGGGCTCCATAGGGCGGTGGTTGAGGTTGAGCATGGTGTTGTTGGTAGTTTGGGGGTGGTGGGGGTTGGAATGGTTATGTATGGGTGATAATTTTTGGGAATGGGGTTATAGTGATGGTGGTGTATTGTGGAGTCGCTCAGCTCGTAGGTTATCTTATAATGTATTGGTTGTCTTAGAAATAGACCATTTCCAGAGACTCCACAAATTTTACTCTGACTTAGCATCTCTATCTTGAATGCTGAACTGTAACAAGAGATTAGCGCTAAAACATGCTACTAGTCACGAAGAAGTGATATGGAGAGAGTGTAGAGCCATAGAATTGTCTTTTTCTGGCAGTAAACTCCGTGAAGTAAGCTACAAAGGACAAAATCTGTGCCCAGTTAGTGTAAAAGGACTAAAGTTACAGAATAATCGGTACAGGAGGGTGTTCATCAGACGATCAGTACACGACAGGTCAGTAAGTGGATCATTGACGCTGCCTTGGATTTGTAGAGCTTGTTTTTGCTGATAAAAGGGTCAACATCCCCACGTTATTGAATTTCGATGTGATAGCTCTTTGCAGTGAATTTCCATGAGCAGAAAACCATCGCTCGTCTTCATATGAAATGAAATGAGTGAAATGCGAAGTTCTTCATTCTTGGCCGAAGCGTTCAGTTGTCTTTTTTTTTTTTCCCTTCCATTTCTCTTGAACATAGTAAAACTGTCTGGCGTTAATGGAAATCCAATGCAAAGTAGGTCATTCCAGGCCAAAGGTTTAATAGCGAGATGAACAAAAATGTAACTGCAACAGGTAAACTAGCGTATCTACTTCCCGTCACATTCCTATTTCTTAACCCATATCCAGCGATGACAGTCTTTATGTTTATTCTTGCTATATTCAGACGATTTTATTAATCTGAGAAAGACCTCGTAAGTAAAGGGGGTAAATGAACGCAAAATCAAACACATGCAGCTCAGAAAGTCTCCTCTAATTCAAGTAAAATCTGGAAGAAAAAAATAGGAATGCAGGTGTAATAACGAAAGACATCGTAGCAGTGAAGGGGCTAAACAGATCGTGAGACAAAGCAGCCAGTGTTGACAGGCGGGGTGGAAGGAAGGATTAGGTGGGTTACATTCCCCCAGGGAGCTCACGGTCCCAAGAGATGAGAGGCAAAGATGCGAGTATGTGGGGAAGATGGGAGTATGTGTAGGGGTATGTGCTGAGGGTGGGTATATGTGTGAGAGTATATGGTGAGGGTGGGAGTATGTGTATGAGTATGTGATGAGAGTGGGAGTATGTGTAGAAGTATGTGGTGAGGGTGGGAGAATGTGAGGGAGTTGGGAGTATGTGTAGGAGTATGTGAAGGTGAGAGTATGTGTAGAGTATGTGGTGAGGGTGGGCGTATGTGGGGAAGGTGAAAGTATGTGAGGATAGTAGGAATATGAGGGAAAGATGGGAGTACTGTCTGTGTACAAGGTGAGGTATGTGGTAGTATGTGGGTCTCGTAAATTGTTCACTTAGAATTAATCTTACTCATAAATTTCACTCCGACTTAATACCTAAAGAGGATCCAAGTCGGGCCAAGACTGTTTCCTCCTCACAGTATACGCATTTTCAATACATTGGCGTAATTTCTTCCATTCTGTATTATCCAGCTATGACTGCCAAATTTTCCTCGATCCTAATATCAACCCCATCAACACCGCGTTATTATTATTATTATTATTATTGCCGGTATTATTATTATTATTTTTTGGTTCTGGCTAGTTTTGAACGATTTATTTGGATTTATTTCAGTTTGAGAATTATCTCCATGACCGAACGGTGAAATATAAACTCCTCTACTGCACTGATGACTACTTTGTCCTTGTTACCACTAGGCATTATTATTATTATTATTATTATTATTATTATTACTATTTTAGCTTAGGATAGACGCCTCGTAGTGCAGGGGTGACGTTCCCTCTTCATCAGTTATTCCTCGTCTTTGTTCTTGCCTCCCAGTTGCTCATATATTCTGGTATTTTGCCATTCGATGCGAGTACATTTATCCAGAAATTTATGGCTCGACAGAACTCTTACATACGTTCCCTAAATTTTACTGTTCGATGCTAGTAAATTTATTCAGAAATTTATGGTTCAGAACTCGTGTATGTTCGAAAATTTTGTCATTCAATGTAAGTACGTATAAGGGGAAAAAAAAAAAAAAACTTTGAAGAACTCAGACAAATGCGCCAATATTCTGCCATTGGATGCAAGATCATGGAATTAATTTGCTTCTCAGTTTTGTCTGAAATATATTGAAAACTAGTGAAACCTAACGAAAGCCTTCACCCGGACTATTGTGTGTGTCTGATGGATCAACTTTTCTGTGCTGTATTCACCAAACCTTAGGAAGTTATTAAATCCACTTACTCTACATATATTGAGATATTTAATGCACATGACTATATATATATATATATATGCAGGGAAGAGGGAACCAAGGGCCAGAAGCCCGCAGTTGTACCCTCCGAGAAAATACAAAAACAAGATAACAGAGAGCCAACTTCAAGATCTGTTCATTTCGAGATGCGTGGACACACTGCGTTTGAAAGAGCAAAGGTCATAGGCAGTGGGAAATACAGAGAGAGGAAGACAGTTCCAGAGTTGACCTGTTGCTTATAATTATAAAGGACATTACTATAACTGCGCATAAACGAGACAGACAAAAAAAAAAAAAAGATGGAGAGATGAAGGAAGATGAAACGAAGTCTTTGGTTACAGACTGATAATTTTTTTCCTCTACCAGTTTTTCTTGATCATTTTTTATTCAACTTGATAACGCCCCTGCAGGTGCTACCGACTGGTCCCGCCTCCTCACGACCGACCCGATTACCCGACCAAGGGAGAGACGAAAGAGGAGAGGAGAGAGGGGTTGATAGAAAGAAATCGTGAGGAGAGAGTCGAGAACAGGAAAGAAAGCGAGGAAAAGGAAACAGCAGATGATTAAAGGTAAGTGTAGAGAAAGAGAGAGAGAGAGAGAAATGCAGGTGAAAAAGGTAGAGTGTGTAAGAGGAGAAAGGTATATCATGTACAATTATAGTCAGTTTATTTTCATCTGACGGAGCTGAGCCATTCCCACAACCGGAATAAAATGTCTTTGGTGCAGAAAACTGAGTCATAGTTATGGGGTAAGAATGAGCCTCCATGCATACCACTCAAACTTACCCCCCAGCCTGACTCCACTTTGCCATCAACTGAGCTGAAAGGGGTTAGAGATGTGTTATGTGAGAATAATTCCTCTGTAGTTCTCGTTATATATTGCTTTTTTTTTTTCCTTCCATTTTTCACAGTATATTGCCAAAATACTGCCTGTTAAAATTCCATTGCCACCAGTACAACAAATTTATCAGTTTCCCCAGAGTGAGAATGTCATTTTTATATAAGAAAAAAATGATATTTATAGATCATTTATATAAGAAAAAAAAAGGTATTTATCCAACACATCGCTAACACGTAAGGATGACGATTGAATAGAAGAGTAAGAATAATGTTCATGAAGGAGATCAAGGAAATTAATTCATGAGGAGACAGGAGACGGAAAATGAATGGATTAAGATAAGGAAGATGAATCGGGTAAGGATGAATAAAGTGTAGAAAGAATGAAGTGTAGGATGTAGCGACCTGCACACCTGTAAATGCACCAAGCCTTGCTCAGGTTAGGAATATTAGTCAACTGAGGGGAAATGAGAAGTAGAAATCGTGAAAAAATTAGACGATCTTTTGTCGCCGAGTGTGTGGAGCGAATGGCATATGTTCCTGTCATGTTGCCTTTGACACCCCCCCCCCAGGTCAAGGTAGGTCAGGGTTAAGGGTTTAATAGAAAGGTAAAGAAAATGGCCGTCTTCCGCTATTATTTCCCTGTTAGGTAGCCTTGCACACGTTTATATTAACAACCTTGTATTCTTTGTTCAGTATTGTAAGATTTCGAATATTGATCGCTGGTTGCAAGAACCTGCCTATTGTATTTAATTTTTAAGGCACCCCCAAATTTTTCATTATCATGTTGCAACTAGACCCATTTTTTGCAACCTTACGCTGAGTCCAGCAATATTAAATTAGTTGTTTTTGATTCTTTGGGGATCGGAGTGGGATAATCAGAATATACGCGTAAAGAATCGTTTGTTATTAAATGAAATAAAATACCTGGGAACCTGAGAGGAATAAGGAAGACAGTATGAACACTCTCAGGCTCCTGTGACTCGCTTTCGACTTAATAAAATCGCCTGTCGTCAATCAAAACACTAGACAGGATGCAACCATGAGAGTATTAACGTGTATTCAAAGCAGATGATGAGAGAAAACCTAACTTGGCATATACATTACGGGATCATGTCATGCTTTGGAGCTGCCATATTACACTCCATGTTATTTTCATTCAGTTGCCAGAGTGGGCCGCATTATGAGAGAGGAAAGGTTTGGAAAAGACCCAGTTTTTTGTGTTGATTTCTGAGCATTTGATGACTGCACATGGATGAATCTTTACCGTTGCTGACTGCACTAAAGTGGGATGCAGGCTCCTTACATCTAACAACTGCTGGTGTTCCATACTTGGCTTTCGGAAGTCAAGGGTTTGCTTACACCTTTCCGCTCCCAGTTTTTAGGATGCAGGCTTGTGTTCTGGCATCTGTATTACCACTACCTGTACCAGCCATGTGATGCGTCTGACGGATCTTACTGCCGTCTGAAATCACCGAGGAGTATTTGTCAGTTAAAAAAAAAATGATAAGGGGTAGGAATGCCTGGGAAAGGTTTGGTCGTGGCTTCTCAGGGGCGCTTTGATGGCCAGGGGGAAGGTGGGTGGAAAGAAAGGGAGTAGACTGGAAAGATGGGAAAGGAACTGGAAAGGGAGAAGACCGGAAAGAAAGGAGAGAGACTGGAAGGAAAGGGAAGAGACTGGAAAGAAAGGGTAGAGAGAAAGGGAGGAGACTGGAAAGAAAGAAGTGGAGGGATTGGAGGCAATGGAGGATATTAGAGAGAACAGGAGGTGACAGAAGAAAGGGAGGGGATGGAGAGAAAGGGAGGGGGGATGGAGAGATAGGTAGAGGATTGTAAGCAAGGGGAGAAGACTGGAAAGAAACGCATGGGATTGGAAATAATAAAGGGACTCCACCTCCAATCACCCTTGAGAGCCGACTGGAACCTGCCATGTGCTGGGGGGCAAGAAAATTATAAGATGAAAAGTCGGCGGGAAGTTGCGAAAGGTTACCCAGCCCAGCACGTCCTGCTATTGTATTAAGTGAATGTGATGAAAGGCAAACAGTATATCGTACATGGGGAAGTAGACTGTGAGGTACGATACGAAGAAAGACAAGATAATAATAGAAAACTGGAATTGAAATAGAACTCCATACGTAAAGCCCGTGACATCTATTGGTCTTCTTAGATACCCGGTTTAGATTTGGCTGTCTCCAGGCGATTTTATATTTGTGTAATAATCCCATCAATATAAATACAATCTTTCCAGCGATGAAAAATAGTAGAGAATAACAGTAAAAATAGGGGTAAAAGCGAATCACTCTTATCCCCTGTTATTGTCCCGTTTGCTTGCCATAAACCCGGGTAGGTGAGGTTAATTACCAGGGTTTGGAGGCTTGTCACGACTCCACACACCTCGATTACTTTTATTAATGATGGCCTGCCCGTCCTTGATTCGCCTGGGAAAGTAGGTGCGAGATGATTAATGGAAGAGTAATGGTGATCCGACCACCATTAACACCCAGGCGAAAATCGCGGTGGTAATGAGGCTACTACCGAGAGCAGCACTTAGGTGACCCTCGCCCCTGTCCTCATCACAATAACCTCGCCAAGTTATTGAGGTCAGGGTTAAGTATTCACAAAGGATCTTAACCATTGTTTCCGAAGAAGTCCTATGGTAAATGCCCAGTGACTACACGAGGGTCATTTTCAAGGCAGACTTTCAGGTTCTGCTTAATCCCAGAATACAACACGCAGCCATCGAATCTGGGCTTCAGGTCGTTTCAGTACGAGCTGCAAACAGGTGTAAGGAAGACCTTGTCCTAAGATCTCAGCTGGCATAGGAATCAGTCCGACTTTGATCCAGAAAGATGTCCTCTGAAGGGATGCTAACACCAACACCCGTGACGGCGGAAGGTGAAATGTGGATTTTTTTTTTTTAGCGAAGAGTTTTTCAAGTTTTGTTATGGACCCGGGCGGGGGCAAGCATCTGAGCAAGATCAGCCAGTGGAGACGCTCGTAGTACGTCTAGGTAAGTAACCTGAATCAGTTTCTTTATAGTGATTTGATAAGAGTTATGAAGCGTCTCCTCCATATTTACAAAGGTTGATAGTTCATGATCTTACAGTACAACATCCCTCCTTTATTCTTCTTTCACTATCAGCAGAACCTTCTCACGCATCCCACCAAGGCTTATGTTCGCCCCACTCTAGATTCGACCGAGATAACCTGGATCATTTGCTATAAACAGTTTTGATCTTAAGCTATAAATAAGATGTTTGTTTATGCATCCACTCATACGGCGACCGAGCTCTTCACAAACAAACTAAGGCGAATATAGCAAAGAGTATGAACAAACTAGCCACTTCTGACAGTATCTCTCTTCTGTGTGGACGTGTTTGTTGTGGAAGTTTAAGATTCTTGGTTAATATGGATCTTGGGGCGTATTTATGAAGAATCTCGAGTACTTCACAGGATAAATGAGTCTCCATAACAGTAGATTATTATCACGTGGTTTTGTGTTCTCGTAATTTGTCACTGATATAGATTTAAGTGTGGAGTGTCTGGTACTACAGTCATTTCACTTTAATTTGGCCTAAATTTGCCATCCCTCTGTCTTTAAATCTCAGTTGTAACACTAAATTAAGGTTAGAATTTGATGCTAGTCACAAAGAAGTGCCAGTGACCTACGTGAAATATGTTGCAAAGGAAAAATATCAATGGCAAGGTATGGTGAAAGAATTATGGTAATCATATTTACAACTTTCCCCTTGAATCTCGCGTGTGTGTGTGTGTGTGTGTGTGTGTGTGTGTCCCTTCTTCCATCACCAGACGATTTCTTTCAGCATAGGATGGACTTTTGGGGCTGGAGGGGTTAGATAAGGCCCTCATCAACCCCCTCATCACTATGACACTTCCCGAAGGTAAATAAAACCGTCTGGAAATAATAAGGGAAAGGCAGAAAAATAGGTCCCTGAATTCTAGAGTTCAGACTATTTCCATAGTTTATTTTTAGTGTATTTCTGTGACCTCCAGACGATTTTGTTAAGCTTTGGAGAGACGATTTTTAGTAACAGGGTAAAAAAGCAGCTTCCATTAACCCCTGCACAGCCCAAATTCCATAATATGAAGAAAATTGAGGTTAGCAGGGGGTGAAATGAATTGCGTCATCGGATTGAAGGGATAAGGGTGTTTATAAATACGGCATCTGGAAGCGTATTTATAATGTGTCTTTCCCGTGTCCTTCCATATAAAGAAGTATCTATGAATTTAAAATTGTTTTGAATTATTATATTTTATATTTTTCACGTTATATTCTCTCTTTTGGTGGTGATGTGGTCGGTAGCAGAGTTAAGATAAAGGTTTAAGCATACTATCGTAAACATATCTTAAGAAGGATTATGAATACAGGCCCTGATCTTTAGCCTTAGACTGCGCTTCGACATGACACGCCGCATACAAAGGAGTGCATTTGTCTCTCCCGCCGGTGCAGCTTTCTGAGGTCCAAGACTCAAACATGACCCACGGAGGCGAGGATACAGCCAAACTAGGACAGCCTTGACGAACACAGAGGCAGCCTAATATTACATAGCCGGGTGCTTCGTGTTCGTTTTACTGGGTACGATTGTCAAGCAGAGACTTCAGTGGAACAGTTATCAGAGAGTTGCGACAGAAGAGAAGAAACGTTACGGCAAAAAGACAGAGGCTGAAGAGAACCAGTGAAAGGAGGAGAGTTTGACACGAAGAGCTTTTTGACATCACCGTTTGGAAGTGCTTTATGTGGTAAGCACTCGCGCATGAGAGTTTTACTTCACGTTTAATTTGTGTCTGTAACCGGATGTCTTGATGCCGGAAGGGGTGACTACAAACAAGTGGCCTCCATGTCAACTCCTTTGCCATCAGTTTGCCCTCCCCTCACACAAAGGCAAATAAGGCACTTGTACAAAGTAAGCAACTGAGTGGGTAAAAAATGCATGGAGTCGGTTTATCGCATCCAACCTCTTCGATTTTTTTTTTTTTTAATAAGGAAGCGATGTGGTGGAGGAATTGTGCTTACATAAAGAAATGTTGTGTAATGGGAAAATGCCTCACGGACCACACTACCTTTCAACAGTGCCCTCAGAGTACGTCAAACACAGCCATAACCAAGGAGGGGTGTGTGGCGTGGTGGTCAGGGCACGTAATCGTACACACAAAGCACGTTGGTGGTTGTGTGGATCGGTGGGTCAGGCGTTGCATCATGGCCCCATGGTGGAGGAGGGAGGCAACACAGGCAGACATGACCTGCGCTCTCACCCGCGCATTAATCTCTGTCCTCTTGTTCACATACCGTAAATTACTCTTGCTTGGCTGACTATAATGAAAGACGCTAATGCCATGAGCACGAGTCTTCCCCTTGTGGAGTTACTCAGGCATGGACCCTCTGTTGCTCCACCTCTTTCAAAGAACATTTTTAATTGTCATTTACCAGAATATGATAAGCCTCTGCATGCAAAATTATCCACGGTGTACAAAGTAAGTCGTATATTAAGCAAAATTTGTACTAGTGTTACTTCAGTTAGGGCTGATAATGCACCATATTCTCTTTGGCTTTTCGTAACACCTCTTCCATAGCGACTTATTGTCAGTTGCACGTCAATATCCTCTTTATGTTATCACTGCAGACTTTCTCGATATTAAATATACAAAAATAGCATGCAAGAAGACATAATGGTTTAGTAAGCTAAGGAGGAAGTGCTGTGAAATCCCCCCATGCCAACGAAAACACGGCTTAATCTTTACTGTCGATTTAATTGGCATATATAATCGTACAGATCATTATTAATGTTCCGTGTACCGATTTAGCCAACTTCACTCCGATATCGACATTCTTTTTGCTATTTTGAGTCATTTATTCAGCTTAGGAGAGAGTTCAAGCTGGAGGGTTTAGATACAGCCTTCCTTTACCTCATTAGTATCAGGAAGCTCTCATAAGCTTTGGAGAATCGTCTGGAAAATTGCTGAAATAGACTGCAAAACATCGTTCTGCTGAAAGGATTGGAATTAGTAAGGAAGAGAAGGTAGAAAGGTTCCTGAGAGGAGAAACTGCTCAGGTGGTGTTCCCTATGAATCTTGCTGTTCCCCTCGCTGTCTTCCCGATTGCCTCTTACTAATTGTAGACAGTGGTGCCAAGACCTTAGGATGATAATGGGGTACATTTATCATTCAGACATTTAACCCGTTCAGTAAGATACTTTATATTATTCTTGTTACCATCAGATGATAATATTTTACTTAGGAGAGATGTCTGGTAGGAGGGGGGGGGGGGGAAAAAAAGGTAGGTTATTTTTCAAGTTCAATAAAATCACCTTAACATCAGTTATTGTAATGAAAAAAAAAAAAAAAACTCATCCAACAGAGGGATGAAGCAAAATTGAT
This sequence comes from Birgus latro, assembly GCA_018397915.1. Lineage (NCBI taxonomy): Eukaryota > Metazoa > Arthropoda > Malacostraca > Decapoda > Coenobitidae > Birgus > Birgus latro. The sequence goes on along the minus strand of JAGKTI010020291.1, from coordinate 5,990 downwards.
GGCGGGAAAATACATGTGCCCACCTATTCCTAGTCCTCATAATAACAACCTCCTCTAGCCACCAACCACTCCAGCATCTGGTTCCTATATCACCACTTGCACCCCGCCCTTCCCGTGCCCACTACACCATCTGTCACCACCACTCCACCGCCACCCTCCGTCACCACTATAAATAAAGGAGCAAGTGTGTTTCGGGGCCAGTGATGTCAACGCTGCGGCCACAGGGTCCCGATCAAGATAAAGAAGGGCATAATGGAGAAGGTTCTGCCTTTCTCGTACGCCAGCCAGCCAGCGCCGAAATCATGGACGTCTTTGGTTGCCTGATACTGCTGTCTGCCCTGTTTGATGCCCACTGTAAATTATTGAGCCTTAACAATATACTTTTTTTTTTCTTGCATGAAGGACGATCTTATGAGTATATATGACAAAGCGGGCAAGCTGTTGGTGTAGTGTAATAAAGCCTCACTATTCATCCCCGAGAACACACCGTGGAACATTGAGACAGTATAATCTTAACACAGACATTGGCGTTGTCAGTAGGTTTGGAAGTGTTCCTGAATTTTATTTAGACCGGAAGAGGAGGGTTCTGTATATCTATTTACAGTCAGGCATTGCTTATATTTTCTTCTATAATATGCTTTAACTCAGAGCAGCCAGTTCTTTTTGTGCTCTTCATAAACTCCCATAGTAACAAGCACAACGAGGAAAAATAATGCTCACGTGCCGGCAACAAGGTGAGGATGGCGCCAACCTGTCTGCCGGCTGAGGGCGAGCGGCCGCCTCTTCCCTCGCTAATTACCAGTGGTGTAAAACCCTCACGCACAGGATGCAATAGCAAAACTGTGAGCAGAATTTTGCTTATGTGAGGGGCGAGGTTGTAGCAAAGACTCATGATTGCAGTGGAGCGTGGGAGACGAAAGGAGCAATAATCATCTTTGCTCCCCCTCTCACTGCGATCACGAAACTGGTCTGGAGCGACGTTACCTCCTCACGCTTGGGACGTTATTACTCCATGAATGCAAATTTCAGCGTCCAGCACGATACTCTCTCCACTTCGTCGCTCAGTCTAAACTCCATACTATGAGACTCCCTACATAAACCGCCAGAAATCGTGTGGGAGTAACGTCATCATACTTGTAAGGTTAATAGAGACTAACAGAGGTTTTCTCGAGTGGCAAATGTAGTCTAGAGTTGCAAGAATAAAATAAAAAGGACGTATTTGTATTAGGTAATGTTAACCGAAAAAAAATTGCATTGTTTATGTGGTGATAAGTTATGAGTGGATTGGGAGAATGGTGCTGTTGGTTGTGCCGATGAGTTAAGGTTTGTTAGGTGAAGGCATCCCGATTATTAAGTCTTTGGAATACTTATAAGGGGATTTTTGTTATTTCCTGTAACTCAGGAAACCATTTACAATGTTGGGTGAAACCATATAGCCAGATACGGTAGCTGGGTGACGTGGAGTTTTCTGTGGTTCCCCTGTGAACTGGGTGAAGACGCAAATGATGCGTCCACCCAGGAACTAATCCCCGCATCTGGCTCTGACGAGGCGCTTTTAGCCTCACGGGAGGGGCCCTGCAGGGGCGGTTGCTTGACTGTGGTTGATGGGCCTGCTCGATCGAACAGAATGGGAGTAGCACAACAGTAACAACAACCCTTCAGTCTGACTACGCATGACAACAACTGAGCTGAAAATTGGTTACGGATCTTTTTCAGGTGTGAGCCAACGCATTACAGGGAAGCTATTTAAAGTAGGGTTCATAGGGGTTGGTGCCAGGGTGGCTAGGCTGAAATATGGATTATACATGTTTCAGAGGTGGATGAAAAATCCAAGAGATAAGTAATACAGATGAAAAGGAAATAAAATCGAATGGGAGCAGCAAGAATAATAATAATAAAAAAAGTCCTCTGGTTGAAAGGAGTAAGGGAGACGACTGGGAGGCCTTCATACGATGATATAACGGGTCGGCTCCTCTGCCCGGTTGTGCAAAGTCCCTCAGCTCCCTTCCTATACTCCGAAAGGAGGATGGTTGACTGCAGGAGAAGGGTAGCTTAAGCCTGCAGCCCACCGAGTTCGCGTTCCAGATGAGCCTGGGGCCACAACATTCATTCACGGTGATGTTTGAACGTTGGTACTTGTATGATGAGCTCGTGACGATTTTGTTCAATAGAAATCCTACCCAGTCTGAAGTTGAGCTCCAGTAACCTGCTTTAAAAAAATAAACAAATTTAAAAAAAAAAGGTAAAGTAAACGTTGGTTGAGAATTATCATCATTGTTTACTTTGCAGGAGGAACAAGGGAAGGAGAACAGAAACATCCTATATCTCATGTTTTTACTACGAATCAAAATCGGAGTAACGAGAAAGAGACGATCGTAAGAATCCGTGGTGGGCATGATCAGACACAAAGCTGTAAGCTTAGATCGTGTAAGTCAACTGCTTCGGTACGGTGACATCTTTATACAGTTTGTTGTTGGCTGCCTCCAGACGATTTGATTTAACTTCGATTTGAACAAGGTAAGGAAGGCTGTATCTAATTCCTCTTGTTCGAAGAAGTCCTAAGTTATAATGGTCTGAAAGTAGAAAGAATTAAATGAGAAGAGATAGTGAAGAAGTTGATTTATACTGAAGAGAGCTTGACCTTGACCAGCAGAGGAGTGAGTTTGCCTGCCAGTGCTGTGATGTTGTATAAAGTTAAGCCGCTTATGCTGGGAACAACTCTAGTATTTTATTTCAGCAAATCCCAAGAGCCTGAGAGTGTTAATACTGGTACCACTAACTCCTGCATGACTGGGACAGTTCTGCTTATTTTATTCCAATCCACGTTAGATGATTGGTGAGGATGAGTCGTGGAAGCCTGAGTGTTGATATTGGGTAGCAACTCAGTTATTGTTTTCCAAGAAATGCCAGGCGATATACTGTAATTCAGCTGAGAGTGAGTAAGAGCCTGAGGGGTGTTTACCAGCCTTGTGAATTCAGTGAAGAGTTGTGTACTTGCAGTGGGCTGTGATAAAGGTGATTTGATGTATAGGAAACATGATCTTTAATTATGCAGAATTTTGACTGTACTCTATTGGCTTTTTCTTATTTTTACCTCCAGACGATTGTATTCAGATTGAGAAATCCTTCTTGCAATAGCAGCAGCTGTAGCTATTATTGTTGTTCTTGTGGTCCCAGGCTCTTCTCAACTCGAACTCCATAGACTGCAGGTTAAAGCAATCCTTCTCCTGCATTTCACAATCCACCTTTTGGGGAATTGGGATGGAAGTGAGAGATGTTTGTATATCTGTGAGGGCCTCCCTCTCCAGCATCCCCCCCACCCTCCGGAAGTGTAAGTGGTTTATCAAGATTATACGAATATTTAACCCCGAACGTTAGAAAAAAAATAAATACTATACTCTTATAGAGGCAGGAGCTGCAGGGCAATGATATGGGACTTTAATAAAGTTGTTTAAGTCTGTGAGAGTGGAGTGGGTGCCCCAAGACCATAATATGAGACTTCGCTAAAGTCACTAACGTTTACGGCAGTAAAACACCTCTGTCAGTGATGGACAGACGGACAGGGCTGTTGCTTGAGACTTCTTCATATCTGAAATGCTGAGCTTTTTCGACGCGGGAGGAGTAGAACCATGAACGAAAGGCCTGCATGACACAAGGGCAGTGAAATAGGAGACTTTTATGTGTGTCATGCAGGGTAATTTGTGTGTGCAGTGGTGGTGGTGGGAGGGGGGGGGGGTCCCCCATTTATGTCACAGGGTTCCTCTTAAGTGAAATGAAGGGCTTCCATTTGTCACGGAGTGCCTCCTAAGTGTCATAAGGAGTCTAGGAAGTATAACAAGGGCATTTAAATTCCACTGGGGGTTCTGGCAATTTATTAGTTTTTTCCCGATGGTTTTATTCAGGTTAGTAATCTTACGCAGCCAGGTGGTTAACACAAACAGACAAAAAAAAGTTGCAGTCGTCGAACCTAAAGATATTTTATTCTTGGTATTACCTGACAAACTTATTCAGCAAAGAGAAACCACAAGCATGGGTTTAGTAGGAAGAGGGTAGAGAGGAAAGGTATTTATAGTAGGTGAAAAGGTAGATGAAATATCGGGATAGGGTGTAGGTTATTACGAGGCTATTTGATGACTATTGAACATGTTGCTTCTCTATTCACGGTATCCTCCACCCTTCCCGTGGCTACGTCATTGAAGGACATTTTCTTCAGTGTACTCCCTGCCTTACCAAACCCAAGTACTAGTACAGGATATGGTCTAATGAGGACCTTCGCTTTGTTTTCAAGAGATGTGCTTCCGTGTTGACGCTGCGTGGACAGACTGTTTCGTCTGCCTGCCAACTTTCACACCCGTAATCATCTTTTCTTGTGATCGTATCTGACTACAGTGCATTGATTTTTTTTTTTTTTAAATCCTTGCCACTACAGCTTCTTTCAGTCCGGATGAAAAGAACATACGAGTACTATTTGAGAACGTTTTTATCATCCATCATTTAGACTCTGCGTTTTCTGTCTGTCAGGAATAATTAATGAGTGTGATCATTATTGTGTCTTTCCCCGTAAGTGAAGAAGTAAGCTTTACCTGCCGGTTTCTGTAACACCCAAGATCCAGTTGAAAATAACATTGTACGCATCTGATTTTAACCAAGGGACACGAATAACATCAGTGGTTTTTACTCACTGATGACAGTATCGTATTTATAAAAGAAGCATGAGAGTAATACAGCCAACACTACTAAAATCACCGTTTTAATTGATGACTGGTGCTTGTCCTTATCAACAACGTAGTCTGTGTGTATATATTTTTATTATTCAGCTTCCATCATCACGTCAACAGATCTGTAAGTGTCAGCAGCATTGCCGATAGAATAGTGTTCTGCAGAATTTTAACTTCACGGCAGATTATCAGATTTATTCGATGCATGTACCACATGAAATCAAAATTTGTCATGATACGCGCTACCGTTACCATATTTACTTATAGATAATGGTAGAGAAAATAAAATATCATAACCAGTATGAAATTAAAGGCAATATTTTATAACACCATACCAGCAACATTTCGGAAACATAACAGTGTTGCGGCACATCTGTTGCGGAGCACTGAATTAGAGGGTAACATTTGGAATGACAAGAAGAATGGAACACTTGTAGGTACCGAAGATATCAAGAAATAAATATCATCCATCATCCCTATCAAGTAACTCACCATGTTGTGGCTACGTCAGGCTTGTTGGAGATCGGCACATTCTTTTGCCCTCCCTCATACCAGTAGCAGCTCAGACTTCATACACGCCAGACCTGTACTACACGGCTCAGTAAATCAAGTACCTCCACCCTTGAGTTTGCTTGTCACCTACACCACAACCCACCTGTAACACCCGTAACCACCTGTACCATATCCACCCCAAACCAGTCTCTCTCATGACTCAGTGGTCCTAAGTTGCGAATGAATGTAGAACCAGAAGAATGGGGAGTGGGGGAGGGGAGAGCATAAGGAAAGGGGATCGAACCGTAACTTTACCAAACAATCATGGCCCCTCAATAACTTACTCATCAAATTGTGGCGACTATATTCGTATCTCACATGACCCTCCGACTCAGGTTTGGGAATATAATTACGTAGAATAAGAGAGAGGAACCGAACCAACCGTACGTTTACCCAGCATGCATCTTGGCACCCAGACACCCATCTCACCGTATCACACCGACAATCACCGTATCTGCCATGACTCACCGTCCCTCAGAACCGATATAACTGCACCGAGGCACCCCCGGTATACCTGGCATGCACCACCCTGATAGCACCACCAAGATTAGGCTACCCGTTGATATCTTGTCTTATCTGCACTCAGTTAGTCGTGCGTGGGAAATGAGAGAGGGTGTTTCTTGTGCTTGAGTTGGTTGTATGGGTGTGTTGTGTGTTTTGGGTGTGGATGTGTTGTGTGTTTTGGGTGTGGGTGTGTTGGTTGTTTTGGGTGTGGGTGTG
>JAGKTI010020290.1:0-16427 GCA_018397915.1 Birgus latro | reverse complement strand
TAAACTTCCATCCATACTCATCACACTACCCAAAATACTTAAATGCACTCTTATTCTCCATATCCGCCCCATCCAATCTCACTGTACATTCACTGACTTTACCTCTCTTGAAGACAATCACTTTACTTTTCCCTACATTCACCTTTAGATTCCGTTTCGTACACACACTCCCAAACTCATCTACCAAGCCTTGCAGCTCCCCTTCATCTTCACTCAACAACATAGTATCATCTGCAAACAACAGTACAGGGAGTTTCCAAACACTGCCCTCTCTCACTAGGGCCGCTCCAACATCCACTGCCCGACCTTGTATCTCTTTTATAACCCCATCCATATACAGATTGAACAACCATGGAGACATGACACATCCTTTTTTCAATCCACTTTCAAATGGAAAAATTCACTCAGTTTGCCATCCACACACAATGTGGCCTTTGCACCCCCATACATACTCTTCACAGCCGTCAACAACTTCCCATCTACTCCATATATTCTTAATACTTTCCACGATCCTTGTCTATCCACCCTGTCATATTCTTTCTCCAAATCCATGAAGGCTGCATACAACTTCTTTCCCTTCTCTAGAAACTTTTCTACTAAAGATCTAAGAATGAATATCTGGTCTACACAACCTCTTCTCTTCCTTCCTAAAACCTCTCTGTTCTTCTCCAACCAATTCCTCTGTTAGTTCCCTAACTCTGTCAATAAGTATCCTACCATATACTTTTCCTACTACACTAAGAAGGCAAATGCCCCTATGATTACTACACACTTCTTTTTCACCTTTCCCTTTGTACAGGGGACTCTACCTTCCTCCAAGGCCAATCTGCACACCTTCCACATCCATTCTACTTCTATCTCTCTCCCATGCTTCAGCATTTCACCTCACACTTCATCAATTCCTGGGGCTTTCCCCATTTTAACTTTTTTCATTGCTTCCACCACTTCCATCCTACTGATTTCTTCTTATCCTCTCACAACCCTCCTTCTCCCAGCCATTCCCCAGCCACTTGTATTACTTTCATTCTCTATGTTCAACAATTCATTAAAGTGTTCTCTCCATCTGTTCACTTTTTGCTCCTTCTCCACTAGTAATCTACCATTTTTTATCTTTCACACCCAAACTAACTTCGTTGGCACCCTGTCTAACTCTCTTTACCTCTTTCCAGAACATTTTCTTACATTCCCTGCACTGTACACTCAGATTCCTTCCGAATTCCTCATCCACTCTCTTCTTACTTTCTCTCACTAATCTTTTCACCTCTCTCCTCCTCTCTGCATATGACTCTCTTCCGTCTTTCAACTTCTTTGATGCCTCTGTTCCTCATCCACTAATTATATGCTTTCTTCTTTTGTGCCACAGCCTCTCTCACCTCTTCAGTCCACTATGCTGTTCCCTGAACCCCCTTTCATCTTCTCTTCACCCCACACACCCCCTCACATGCTGCATAGATTTCTTCTGTGAATATCTTGCACACACCTTCCACGTCCCCCATCTTCTCCAATCTATATTTACCCAATCGCTTCTCCACTTCCCTTTTATATTCACCCTTTATTCCCTCCTCTTGTAACTTTTCTACCCTCCTTGTAAGAACTACTTCCTCCTGTCCTTCCTTTCTTCTCTTCCTCCATTTTCTTTGGACCCTGATTCTAATCACCACCAAGTGGGGGTCAGAAAGTCTACTCCCCCAACCACTATTTACTCTTGCATCCATTACTCATCATCTCATTCTTTCATCCACATACACACAGTCAATCACTGCCTTCCGTTCATTCAGTTCACCATCCACCCTTCTCAATACTCGCCATGTATACCTATTAATGGCATTAAACAGCTTCTCATTTACTCCGTATATTTTTTATATTTCACCATTCCATGTCCATCCACTGTCATAAGCTTCTCCAAATACAAAAGGTAGCACACAACTTTCCCTTCTCAAGGAACTTTTCCACTAAACACCTTAGGATGAATACCTGATCTACACAACCTCTGCCTTTCTTGATATCTCCCTCCTGTTCTCAAACTAATTCCTGTGTGTGTGCAAGGATATATGTGCATGCGTGTGTGTATGCATCTCACCTACACGCCACTAACGGGAGACCCCCCCACCTCACCTCCTGTGGGGTAACGGTGAAGCCCGGGACAGGAGTGGCAGTTAGGGCTTGTTCATCAGCCTCACACTTAAAAGAGTATAATACGAAATCCGTGTGGAGGGCAAACCAGCACCGCACCCACGTCTTGCGGTGCACTTTGAGGAAGCCCCAGATCACCACACCCCCTGTTTTGGCCAACACCTGAGGTAGTGAGAGACGGTTATTGTTATTGCCATTGTTATCGTCTCTGCTCTCATCGTCCTCCTCCTCCTCCTCCTCCTCCTCCTCCTCCTCCTCCTCCTCCTCCTCCTCCTCATCATCATCATCATCATCATCATCATCATCATCATCATCATCATCATCATCATCATATCCAATGCCTCTGATACCAACAAAATAAGTGAATGGATCAAGCAGTAGCAGCATTACATCCTTGTCTTCCTCGTGCCCCTCCTCCTCGTCCTCCTTCTCCTCCTCCTCTTCCTCCTCCTTCTGCCCCTCCTCCTCCTGCCTCTCCTCCTTCTCCTTCTCCTCATCTGCATCCTCATTCGCATCATCATCATCCATTCTCTCAGGAATATTATTTTGCTTAGGAACATAAGCCAGCAGAGGAAAGTGACAAGTAGAAGAGGTGAATTATGAGCCAGCAGAAGAAAGTGACAAGTAGAGGAGGTGAATTATTAGTCAGCAGAGGAAAGTGACAAGTAGAAGAGGTGAGTTATTAGCCAGCAGAGGAAAGTGACAAGTAGAAGAGGTGAAATATTAGGCAGAGAAACATACCAAGCCTCTCTCATCTTAGGAGTATTAGCCAGCAGAGGAAAGTGACAAGTAGAAGAGGTGAAATGTTAGGCAAAGAAACATACCAAGCCTCTCTCAGATTAGGAACATTAGCCAGCAGAGGAAAGTGACAAGTAGAAGAGGTAAAATATTTGGAAGAGAAACATACCAAGCCTCTCTCAGCTTAGCAATATTAGCCAGCAGAGGAAAGTGGCAAGTATAAGAGGTGAAATATTAAGCAGAGAAACATATCAAGCCTCTCTCAGCTTAGGAACATTAGCCAGCAGAGGAAAGTGACAAGTAGAAGAGGTGAAATATTAGGCAGAGAAACACCAAGCATCTCTCAGCTTAGGAATATTAGCCAGCAGGAAAGTGACATGCAGAAGAGGTGAAATAATAGGCAGAGAAACATTCCAAGTGTTCAGGGCCAGGATGGGAGTAGATAAAACTGACAAAAAAGATCTGTTTGTATGGGATGAGAGAGTAAGAAGAGGACACGGAATGAAACTAAAGAAGTCAAGCTGCTTGAAGGACATTATATAGCTTTCCTTATAGATGCCCAGACCTGTGGAATCGCCTGGACAAAGAAATCATCCAGTCTAAAAACTTAAACGAGTTTAAGGCAGAATTTGACTTGTTGAGAAACAGAGACGGGACCCCACGAGCGTAGCTCATTTCCTGTATCTCACAACTGGGTAAATGCAATTAGGTAAATAAATACACACACACATACACACACAGCTGAAGAGGGAGAATAAGAGGTTGGAAGAAGAAAGGGACAGAATAAAAAGTAAACTAGATGAATACGAATCAAAATCGAGGAGGCAAGATGAGCATATTCAGGAAATTAAGGAGCAACATAAGGGGTGGAAGAAAATACAGGAGGAAGGAAATGTAAATTTGAAGGAAATCATAGAACAACAAAGTAAGGAAAAAGTGGAGAAGGAAGTGGTTAGAGTACTAAGAAGTAGAGAATCTTTGGTCAGGGATGTAGCAGACAAGAAAAAATGTGTGATAATCTCAGGAATAAAAGAAAAACGAATGACAGTAAGATCTGAAAGAGAGAGAGAGGAACTGAGCAAGGCTAAAGAAATAATAGCAGTGGTTATGGAAGGAAACAATGAAGCCCAAGAAGAGATTGAAGAAGTGTTTAGGTTAGGAAAGTACGAGGATGGTGGGGCAAGGCCCTTGAAAGTAAAGTTTAAGTCCCAAGTAATAGTGAATGAAATCATAAGTAGAACGTGGAAATTGTCAGAGAAAGAGGGGTTTAAAAATGTTTGGATTAGGAGAGATGCAAATGAAGAGGAAAGAGCTAAATTAAAGGAGTTAGTAAAGGAAGCAAAGATAAAAAACGAACAACAAACGGAGAAAGAGAAGACAGAGTTCTATTGGAGAGTTATGGACCAGAAATTGAGAAAGTGGTACCGACGGAAGGAAGGAGAGACGAGAGAATAAAAAACGATGAAAAAAGTTTGAAAGTGGCGTACACAAACATTGATGGACTAATATCGGCAAGGTTAGAAATCAATGATTTTTTGAGGGCACACGAGCCTGATGTTATGTGCTTTGTAGAGACTAAATTGAAAGAAGATATTGATATTCATATGGGAGGTGGGAAATACAAATTATGGAGAAGAGACAGAAAAGAAAAAACGGGAGGAGGAGTGATGATAGCAGTGAAGGACAACATAAACATAGATACTGTGGAAATTGCAGAGGGCAGGGCCGAAGCCATAAATTTGAAACTAGAAACTGGGGAGAATGGTAAGAGAGATATGGCAGTGGTATATGTTCCCCCTAAGACGAGAGCATGGAATGACGATGAATACCAGGAGATGTTGTCAGACATGGTTAGTTATCTACAGAAAGTGATCGAGAAAAGCAACAATATAATCCTAATGGGTGACTTTAATTGTAAAGAGGTGAACTGGGAGGAATGGGACTCGGGAGGCAGCGAAGATTCGTGGGGCACTAAATTGTTAAATATAGCAATGAATAATGTAATGACACAGTGGGTTAAAGAAGAGACACGATTCAGAGGTGATGACACACCAGCAAGATTAGATTTGCTACTATCCAAAGAACCTGATGTAATTGAATCATTAAATTATCTGTGTCCTATAGGAAAAAGTGATCATGTGGTCATTGAGTTCCAGATGATAACAGGGAACGTGGTGCCAAGAGATGAGCTTTATAGGCAAGGAAGATACAGCTTTGGGAAAACAAACTTTGCAGAATTGAGAAAATTTTTTGAAAATGCGGACTGGAGAAAATTCAGAGAAACAAGAGAGATACAGAGGAAGTGGGATATCTTTTTAGACCTCTACAATCTGGGTGTGGAAAAATATGTGCCAAGAGTAAGTGGGAAAGAAAACAGGAAAAAGGTGTGGTTTAATAGAAGGTGTATAATAGCGAAAAAAGAGAGGGACATGGCATGGAACAAATGGAAAAAGAGAAGTAATATCAGGAAAAAGGAAGAATATAAAAGAACTAGAAATGAATATACAAGAATACGTAGAGAGGAAGAAAGGTATAATTGACAAATGTAAGGATGAACCCAAATTGTTTTATAGATTTGTTAATGGCAAATTGAAGCAAAGGGAAGGAATCACCAAACTGAAAGTAGAAGGAGAGGTCTACAAGGATGCAGTAATGCAGGCTGAAGTAATGAACAAATGTTTCCAGTCGGTTTTCACTAAGGAAAGGGAGCTTGTGGAAGGAGAGGGAATGATAAGAAATGTAGTGATAAAAGATATTAAAGTGGAAGTGCAGGAAGTGTATAAATTACTGGGAGCTCAAGATGTAAGGAAGGCCCCAGGACCGGATGGAATCTCTAATTGGGTACTGAAGGAATGCAGAGAACAACTGGCGGATAAGATTCACAATTTAATTGTGTGCTCCTTGGAAGAGGGGAAAGTGCCTCGGGAATGGAAGAGGGCAAATGTGGTGCCAATCTATAAGGGAGGAAACAAGGAAGAACCCCTGAATTATAGACCAGTGTCCCTAACCAGTATGGTTGCGAAATTGTGTGAGAGAATCCTGAAAGATAGATGGATAAAATATCTGGAAGAGATGAATATTTTGACTGAAAGTCAGTTTGGATTCAGAAGTGGAATGTCATGTGTTTCCAACTTGTTGAGCTTCTACTCAAGGGCGATTGACGTGCTACAGGAGAGAGACGGTTGGGTGGATTGTGTGTACTTAGATCTGGAGAAGGCCTTCGACAAAGTACCCCACAAGAGACTATTATGGAAATTAGAGCATATAGGAGGACTTAAGGGAAGCCTCCTGGAATGGATGAGAGACTTTCTGAGTGACAGACAAATGAGGACAGTAATAAAGGACAGGACATCTGGATGGAGGGAAGTAACAAGTGGTGTCCCACAGGGCTCGGTGTTGGCACCAGTAATGTTCTTGATTTATGTAAATGATATGGTAGATGGAGTGAACAGCTACGCAAGCCTGTTTGCTGATGATGCAAAGATCTTGAGAAAGGTAGAGGTTGAAGAGGACTGTAAAATGCTACAGGAGGATCTGGATAGGATATATGATTGGAGCCGGATGTGGGAAATGAAATTCAACGCAAAAAAATGTAAAATATTGGAAATGGGTAAAAGTACCAAGAGGCCATCATTGAATTATTTGATGGGTAATGAACCAATTAGAAAAGCGAGAGAAGAGAAAGATTTGGGAGTGCTGGTCCAGGATAGTTTGTCACCTGAAAAGCACATAAATAAGATAGTGAGAGAGACATATAAACTCTTGACCAATATAAGAGTGGCATTTCATTACATGGATGAGGAGATGATGAAAAAATTGATAGTGGCCATGATCCGGCCCAGGTTAGAATATGCAGCAGTAGTGTGGTCCCCACACAAAAAGAAAGATATAACCAAGATTGAGAGAATACAAAGAACAGCAACCAAGATGGTCCCTAGTCTGGCAGATTTGCCATACAGGGAGAGGCTGGATTTGCCCTCCTTAGAGGAAAGGAGAAAGAGGGGTGACATGATTGCAGTGTTCAGGACTATGATAGGAGTAGATAAAATTGACAGAGAAAATCTGTTTGTGTGGGATGAGAGAGCAACAAGAGGACACGGAATGAAACTAAAGAAGCCAAGCTGCTCGAAGGACATCAAGAAATTTAGTTTTCCTTATAGATGTATAGACCTGTGGAATAGCCTGGACAAAGAGATCGTCCGGTCTAAAAACTTAAATGAGTTTAAGGCAAAATTTTACTTATTGAGAAACAGAGACGGGACCCCACGAGCGTAGCTCATTTCCTGTATATCACAATTAGGTAAATACAATTAGGTAAATACACACAATCAACGCAAGACGGGAATCGTACTCAACGCCCCACACGCACGGCAATTATGTTTCCTCCGAACCATCGTAAACTGACTCGCTTACTCCATACACTTCGTCACAGAGTCCGATCGGATCAACATCGGCTGCTTCTGTCCGAGGTCGACGTCAACTATCCGCTGATCGGGATTGAAGTGAAGTTTGAGGGACGATTTGCGCTGCGATGTTTTGTGTATAGTGCAGATAAATGCTTCTAGCCAAGCCGCCGCCGCCTCTTGTTCTGTAGAGGAGGAAGATGATGGGGAAGAGGAGGAGGAGGAGGAGGAGGATTTTTTTTTTTTTATGTGTCCGACTCTGGGCATAGGCTTTATAGCCTGATATCAAGGCCCAGTCGTCCTCCTACATACCATACACCTCTACATGTCACCACTTCGGCGCTTAACACCCACCGTCCATATTGAATACATGCTAGGGCTGTCTCATACAGGACTGGTGTATTGGTATTAGCGGGGTTATTTTTACGACATGCCGGCGGGTCTTCTGGTAGATCAGTAAAGCCTGATTTAATGAAATTCAAATCCTTAAACTGTTCCCTGCACCAGCGAGGATTCGAACCTGGGTCCCACGGGACCGCAAGCCAACTCTCTACCAATCGAGCTACCGCCTCCCCTAGATGGTGATGAATGTCCGTTAAAATACACTAACCATCTTCCACTCACTTGATGTAGTGCTGCCTACTTCTTCCTTCACCTTTATTTTGTGTTTGTCCTCTCTTCCTATTTTTCACCATCATCCACTCGATGTAGTGCTGCCTACTTCTTCCTTAACCTTTATCATTTTTTTATGTGTGCCCTCTCCTCCCTCTTTCTCACCATTATCCACTCGATGTAGTGCTGCCTACTTTCACCTTTATCATTCTTTGTCTGCCCTCTACCTATTTTTCCCATCCTTCCCGTCACTTCACTTTCCTTTTCAGGTGGCTTTGCGTTGAATGACAAGCCTAATGGTTTCATATAAGCCAGGAAACCATTTGCATCGCTGGGTGGTAACCATATAACCAACTCGTGTTCCCTATGCATCAAGCTGGTTGGCGGAGAGGGGTAGTGCCCCTCCCCGTAAAACAATTAACTCAAACAGCCAATATATGGCGTTATGGCGACTGGCTGTATATGCTGTTTTACTTTTGCTTTTCGTGCTAAAATCACCTCCTCTCCATCTTTAATGCTTAATTGTTTAAATGATTTTACATTCGAATACGTTGCTAGTCCCAAATAAGTTATGGAAAGCATGTAGAGCCAGGGTAGTCTTGTTCCGACACATACGTCAAAGCCACCATAGGGGAAAAGGTTAGGCCGAGTTAGTAATCTGGTGCCAAATTTCATGTTGGTTATGATTTTAGGAACCCGGACAGGCCTTATGTAGGAGACAGATTATGTGCCCGATATTTAACGCTAGACTCTCATTCCCCCCCCCCCCCCCCACAATGGCTGCTTATTCTTTGATGTAGCCTTTGACTTTAATGCAATATTTCTGTAAAGTTAGCGCATTCAGCTTTTAAAAATTTCTTTCCTACGCAATAGCACTTCATTTTACTGTCAAACTTAATGCTATGTTGAAGAGACTAAGTAATTACGAAAGTAACTGTCAGAAATGATCTTGTCATTTCAGCCCCATAATTTTATTTGGGAAAAGATTGAAGGAAGAACCACTCAAAGGAGTAAGTTAAATTTTATTGGCCACAATTCCATTAAGTTTAGCCATATACACGTTGGACACTTAAGTTGATGTACCAAGTCACACACGAAAAATTTACGCAAACACTCCCACGTGCTCTGCTGCTCCTCCCCTCATGTCACCACCTTTGGCTCTACCTTATCTCGAAGTAGACCCCTTTTGACTCATCTTCACTCTTCTGTGGCTATAACGTGGCTTCCAGACCTCAGTATTTTTTCCTGTGTTACCAGCTGGTTCATGGAGAGTTTAAAGACGTTCCTTTGAAGTCGAGTTGTAGTTCGCAGTACTTCTGCCCTTCGAAGAGATCTTGTTTTATTGATGAAGTTAAGCATAGTTTCATCCATTGATACTTCGTGCCATCAAGGATTTCGGTTTTGTTTGCCCTATTTGCCTTCCCGAGGAGTCCTGTCCACGTATTTTCTTCCTGTGAAGTTACCCATCTTCCAGTAGTTTGTTCTTCCTCCTGACGAGCTTAGTCGTCCTTGTTGTGATGAGAGGCCGTATATGCGGGAACAAAGACAGGACTGGTGATGAGAGCCAACGTTTTGGGTGAGGGGACGCAGCTTGTGATGTGGCAGAAATCGTTAACCATCCACCTTTGCCAAGCTTTAGTTATCTCCCATCCACGTAGTAGAGATGAAATAACTGTACACTCGGCGATTAGTTACCCCTCATCCATATAGTGGAGGATATCATCGAACCCTCAAGGATTAGTTACCTCATTCACGTGATAGACATGAAATCGTTGTGCACTCATGGATTGCCAGGAACTTTGTCTAGTAGCTGGAGTACTGACACCATGCCTTTTCACACCTGGGAAATAAAAACTATTTTAGTGTCATATGAAAAATATCCTCGAAACACCTGCCTATTATTGTAAAGTCAGGTTAAAGTATAGTATCCTAAAAAAAAAAAATTTACTTAATCCAAAAAATATAGCAAAACCAAGAATTACAACTGATACCTCAAAAACCAAGTACAGGATGCATAGAGTAATTATATATCCACACTATCATTATATATACACATACATAAAATTATGCACATACCTTACATGAAGAATTCTTCATCAATGTTGCTCTTAGAGTCTTTGGAGCCAAACACATTTCACTGTTCTGTCACCCCTCAGATCACCTCGGTTCCAGATTTCCAGCCAGTCATTTGCAAGTTCCAGTTCCAGGCTTGGAATCTTGCTCAGTCGTGGTCAGTGTACCATTCAGTTTCAAATCATGGCCAGACATATTCAAAAGTGTTATTCAGAGCATCAAGGCTAAGCCTCCCTCCCCCCTCACACACACACACACACACACACACGATCAATATTATTGGTCAATATTTGGTATTGATCAGTGTTATTGACCGTGTATGGGTTATATTGCAGGATTGTTCAGTATATTGACGACATTAAAATTAGTTTGATTTTCGGGCAATATATTGAGGATGTTTATGGCCGCCGGGGTTTTTACAATTATTGCTGTCAATATTATTGATCGTGTGTGGGGGCCTTAAGCCAGTTATTTTTATAGAAGTTCAAAGCATGGAATCGTAGTCAGTCATGTTCAAAAATGTCATTCAAAGCTTTAAATCTAAGCGAATCATTTTGATAGGTGAAGTTCAAAGCCTCTACTCATAGTCAGCCATTTTCAAACGCGTGATTTAAATATTTTTTCGAGTCGGGGATTCAAGAGATGGTTCGTAATCGGAATGTTCTGGATCCTACATTTTTTGGCACAAGGATGAATCCAGAATTTCCGAACTGGGAGGGATGGATAGATTGATAAATAGGTAGATTGATGGGTAGGTAGGTAGGTAACAGAAATAAACAGATTGGTAGATATGGACAGACAAATAGGTAGGTAGATATAAAGATACAGACAGACAAAAGATAAATAGGTTAACAGATAAACATAGGTAGATATACACAGACAAACGGGTAGATAGATAGATAGATGAATACATAAATTAACCCCTTCATTCCGATGACGCAAGTTTAAATTTATGCTTGCTTTTGCCACGATTTTTCTGTCCATAGCACTTCGTGACTAGCATCGATTACCATACTCCTTTCACCATAACTTGGCCTAATTTTCGACCGTTTGCATTGACAGTAAGGCAATACTACGGCTCTACATTCTTTAAATAGCACTTCTTCGGGACTATTATAGCATCATTTACTGCTGCTGATCTATACTATATAAGCAATTATTATTATTATTATTATTGTTGATCATGAACCCCGTGGACTGCAGTTGCCATTTTGTAGTCCACCATCCTCCTTTCGGGGCCAGCCAAAATTCTCGATAGTAGCACAAGGAAAATACAAATGAACTCGAAATGAAGCGGTTTCGTAGGCAAGTTACCCAGACAAAGCCATTAATTAATTCCCTTTACCATGAGGACATTTTCCTTCTATTTCTTCAGTTTTCAGAGGATTTGTTTCAGCCTGTAACCTTTTTGCCGGACATTTTCATACATCAGAGTGGTTTGGAGCAAGTGTTGTTAGATTTTCGCTAGTTTAGCGATCTCTGCTAATATGACGTCTTTGGCGGGTGGTTGGTGTGGCTCAGGTGGTCCCCTTGCCGGAATTTTACTTATTTCCTCCAATTTTCAATTCTTTCATAAATTTTTTTAATAAACCTCTTGGAATTTCTCTGCGAGATCATGCTTGGTTATAATGTAGCATCCTGAGTTGTCGATTAGCGGCTTCCGCTGACATAGATTTGCCAACGGGCAGGTGGTCGGTCATATTACTGAAATTTTACCCCATTTTACCAAGTCCTGGCGATAATGTAACGATTCTAAATGTACTCTATCGATTTTCTAGTGAGATTGTGGTTGTAGTGGCATAATAGCATATTTATACTTGCGTTTCGAGATTTGAGAACTAGTTAGCCACAATGATTAGTATTGGTGACGTCATCTCTCGGAAAGAAGGCGGTCGTAGGGTCTCTCGTGGCTTTTCATTTTTATCCTTCACATCATACTGTAAAGAAGGCTTCCCATCCAGTTTTTGAACCCGATCTTCAACCTACATGACCCATGGAAGAGGCTGAGGTAAGCAAATATGGGTTTTCTGATTTAAATAATTGTGAATTAGGCAGTGGGAGATTACGTTTTCATGCTGGGGATATAAATATATTTACGGCTTCTACATTGCATCCTTTGCATTTATTTTTACCTAATCGACTCATTGAAAATTTTTAGGTCAGAAAATAAAGGAGTAAGCTTATAAAAAAACAAGAAATAGGATGTATGGGGGTGCAGTGTTCATTTCTCCATAGAAGCATTTTCCAGCCTTACTTCTTCATTACAAATCTTAAGGGAAATATAAGCTTCTTTTTAGATATTTTTTGCCCAGTATCAGGTAATATTGATTGCATAGATCAAAAATAATGGCTGATTTAATTTGTATTTTACATTGATGCATGTTCCCCAGTTTCATTTCATGTGTGGCCTTTTGTATTAACTATATTTTGTTTTTCATCTGTTTATATGGAAGATGCGGTTAGGTTGATTTTTGCCAACGTAACCATATCAGTCCATCAATTTTTACCATTATCAATGCCGGTATTATTAGGTAAGATGGAGTTAGGTGTTGATTTATGCCAACAGGAAAGTTTGTAAAATTTCAGTACAGTATTGTCAAGCTAACTACACACTATCCATCAAGTTTTACGTCATTGCAGGTATTTATGGGTAAGATTGGGTTAGGGTGATTTTATGCCAACATGAAAGTTTTTAAAAATTTGGTACATTGTCAGCATAACCACACACTGTAACCATCGGTTTTTACTATTATCAATGCTGGTATTATTAGGCAAGATGGATGTTTTTCTTGGATTGAACTGTATTTTCTTTGGGAGATGCACTGAAATGGTACTCAGAATGAAAAGTAAAAATCCATCCATTTTTAATAGAATGGAGGGATGGAAAGGTATGAGAGGATGAGCTGGGGGAATGGTAGTGAAATGGCAGGGGACAGGGCAACATGAAGGGGATTTTGTTTGTGGCCACCTCGTACATGTGTGAGCAGGGGACAGGTCAGTGAAATATGGTGGGGGAGAGGGCAACATGGAGGTGCTTCGTTTGTGGCCACCCCTTACGGGATTAAGGCATCTGGCAATAGATAGAATTGTTGGATATCTGTATGCATATTTACAAACTAAATACAATCAGGGGCATTTAAGAACACAATATTTAATCAACTTAACCTTGCCATCTATGAGTTTTTCTATATATAGCCTGACGCCCTAATGCCGCAAAGGGTGGCCACAGACAAAATGCTTCCAAGTCACTCACTCAGAATTTTTGCTTGAGTGGTATTCATAGGTTAGGGAGTGAAAACGGTAGTCAGAATTAGAATGAGAAGTCGCTAAAATTATCGGTACAGGCAAAAACAATTACCAGTTTTTCTTTTTTTTTAATCGACACTGACATTCTTGTCGCAGATTTTACAAAGACAACCCAACCTAGCCTTCACGAGTAAAATAAATATAATTTCATACTGCCATGGGAGAAACATCTTAGAATTGCCAAAAATGCAGAAAGAAATGGATCAGTTTCTTGTAATTCTGGTATTGGCTGAAACTATAATGGAAACTAAGTCCACTGCAAAAGTAAGATTATAGAATTGTAAGTGTTTTAAATTGTTTATGGAGGAGAAACTGCTTATTTTACATGCTCTAATTTATGCACATACAGTATGTATTCCCAGTTTATGTAGTCTTGTAATTTTTCTTTTTCATTTAAAATCCAAGTTTAGCCAGAGTAAGATGAGAAGCCCACATATAGCAGT
This sequence comes from Birgus latro, assembly GCA_018397915.1. NCBI lineage: Eukaryota > Metazoa > Arthropoda > Malacostraca > Decapoda > Coenobitidae > Birgus > Birgus latro. The sequence goes on along the minus strand of JAGKTI010020290.1, from coordinate 2,719 downwards.
CAGTTTCTGCTAGAATATAAAGAATTCAGATTCATTTCATTTTTGCCAGAATAAGATGAAATTTGTCCCATTTTCCATCACTTGTCAGAATCGAGCCCCATTTCTTTTCACTTTTGTTAAAATCCAATAAAAGTGGAACCCCATTTCCCATGTCAGTTTTGTCAGAACATGAAAATTAAAGAGTTAGGTTTTTGTAGCCTGGAAATACTTACCTGGGGGTTTATGTAGGTCTCGTACTTTTAAATCTGTGGGTTTGTGTGGTTCAGAGGGGCAGATGAGATAGGCATAGTGTTTTAATAATATGGCCAGGCAGCAAAAAGTTGTTAGACAGTAGGGCATTACTGATTTGCATATACATGTAATAGAGGTTAGTACTGTAGCAGCAAGAAATAGTTAGACAGTACATACCATTACTGTACTGATCTTGCTTACAATATCAAGGTTAGTACTGTAGCAGCATGAAATTGACAGCCCTTACCATTACTGATCTTCCTTCAGATATACTATGTACCAAGGTTAGGACTGTAGCATTGTTTTCAGTTAGATCAGGCCTAAGCAAGAAATTGAGGGACATCTTGCCAATAATACAGAGTTTAGGACAATGTTTTTTCAGTTAGGTTAGATCCCATTACGCTTGCCTTATGTAAATGTGGCAAGAGTGTATGGAAAAGTAATGGTCACTTAGTATTTTTGAACAGTTCTTGTCTTTATAATTGTTGCATTTCTCGATACAAGGATAGGCTGTGTCCATCTTGAGCCATAGACTGCTACCAAAAATAATCGGGACCAAATCAGTTCTAATATTACTACATAAACTAATGCTACTTTTCATATTTGCTTACAATAAAGGTTGATATAACTGGTTCAGTGTAAATATGTTGGGTCAAGGGCCACTTAGCCTAAAATTGCACACTTCCCTTAAGTTTTCCCTTTGCACCCCCAGTAGTACCGTGCTTTCCATTTGGGTTAGTGTCTTTGCTGCTCAGTTTGTAATTTCAGTATTTGTCGGTGTATCCTTGCCAGACATTCAAAATCAAAAGCTTGAGTATGTTATTACTCAGTGTTGCGTGGTGCATTCTTTGTTGCACTTGGACTGTCATTTTTTGGTGGGCGTTGGTGTTGCAGTGGCCTGGCATATATGAAATGGAATGAGGGTGAGTCACAGCAAATGTAAACACTGGGCAGCCATCTTAACTCGAATGTCTGTTGGCTCGTGGGAAACATTGTACACAGTTATCGTATTAGGAAATTTCACTGTTATTGCAAAACTGGGTAGACTTTTAGTATGTTGTTCTGTTGACATATTACAAAACTTGACAGGCCTGATAGTGGAAATTATTTTTCTATCCATAGCCAGACTCCTAAATCATGTAAGGGGTGGCCACACACACAAATCCATGTTGTCCTGTCCTTTGCCGTTTTGCTGCCCTTCCTCCATCCCGCATCCCCCTCTCGTATTTTTTAATTATGCGCTTTCATTCAGACTTTCACCCAGTTTTATTTTACTGCATTCATGATTGGTGTTCAAGATTTTTTATTTTCCCCGTTAATATTTTGAATATTGACTCTTACATGCTGGGCCTTCTTTCAGGATTGACAGACAAGATTGGAGAGAATGCAGAATGGAAGAGAGTCCTTGAGTGGAAGCCAGAGTGGAATAGGAGCTTGATGAGCGGATAGGAACGGATCAGCTTCAATAGTGAACAGGAACAAAACCCTTGAAAATGAAGACAGGATTAAGGACAGAAGGCAGTCTATGGCATCAGCAAGACGTCAAAAAATTCCTGGTAAGAATTTGAATGTTGCATCACTTTTTCTTCTTTGCATATCAGTCAGTTTAGCTTGTTATTGCTAAGAAATTTGCCTCTTTGGTGATAGGTCAGTTTAGCCTCATTTCAGTGACATCTTTAAAGTTTATTCCTACTGCTTCCATACAATTTTGATTTAGGAAAGGCCATAGTTATTTCATGTTAACTTGGCTCTATAATTTTCACCTTAAGATTGCTGTACATTTTTCATCTTGGCTCTGTCTGTAATCCTTTTGCCTTAACTTGGCTCAGTCTGTAGTTTTCACCATAACTTGGCTTTATAATTTTTAGCATAACTTAGCTCTGTCTCACGATGACTTAGCCCAGATTTCTTTAGCAGCTTATTTCATGTTAACTCAGACTTAGAAATATAATGTTAAGGCTCTACGTCCTTCCCATAGCACTTTTTCCTGGCAGTCATATGTTGGTGTTATAACCTATTGTTGCAACTCTGCTTTAAGATAGGCTTCGTGTTCATTGATCATCCAGACCTTTCCCCCAAATCCAAAGGGCCACGCATCCATTCACTCACCATTCAAGCCCCAGAATCCTGCTTCTATTTGATACACCTAAAAACATTCACCACACTGTAGCTTCACATAAACATATCAGATAGTGTGCATTGATACTGGACAGAAACAGCGTGTTATTTTTGCTGCTGAGCTAAAATTCTCTAAATGTAGAAATTGTGAACCAGGTCAAGGTGAAAGTTTTAGGTCAGTTGTTGGGATTGACTTCCATTTATCGTATCAGCTTCAACCCCTTTAGTGCGTTTGTTTAGAGATCGTATGCATAATCCCATCGATACCAGCCATCTTTCCTAAGCTGCATGAAATAGTCTGGAGATAGGAAGAAAAGTATATCTGAGTGAAGAGGGTAATTCTGTTTTTATCCCCTCTAGGCGACGTGTT
>JAGKTI010020289.1:0-16427 GCA_018397915.1 Birgus latro | reverse complement strand
TCGAGTCTGGCATAAATCTTTAATTTCCAAACTGCCCTCCTACAGTTTCTATCCTTCTATCTGTGCCTTCATCTCTAGCTTCCTTTCTGGTCGTTCTGTAGCCGCTGTTGTAGACGGCCATCGCTCTTCTCCTAGACCTATCAACAGTGGTGTTCCTCAGGGCTCTGTCCTGTCACCAACTCTTCCTTTTATTCATCAATGACCTTCTAAGCTGTACATCTAACCCTATCCACTAATATGCTGATGATTCCACCCTTCACCTTTCCATTCGGTTTCTGAAACGTCCATCTCAGCAGTTACTTCAACAAAAAAGGGATGAGGCTATGGCACACCTAATGTCTGACTTGGCTTGTATCTCTGATTAGGGTAAAAATAATCTTATTTTTAATGCATCAAAAACTCAGTTTTTACACTTATGAACTCGACAAGATCTTCCTCAGGATTTTTTTTCTTTTTTTTTTATGCAAGGAAGAAGGAACCAAAGGCCAGGGCCTGCATACTGTTCCTTCCAAGAAGAGTAAAAACAATACAAAAGAGAGCCAAATTCAAGATCCATTCATTTCAAGATGCCTGGACACACTGCGTTTGAAGGACTGGAGATCATAGGAAGTATTATATACAGACAGAGGGAGACAGTTCCAGAGTTGACCAGTTGCATAAATGAAGGACTGGGAGTAACGGTTAACTCTTCCATTAGAGAGTTGGACAGAAAAGGGATGAGAGTTTGTTGCTAGACGGGTACTACGTTCCCGTCGTAGAGGTGGAGGGATGCAAGCAGACAGTTCAGAGGAACAGTGACCGTTGAAGTAGCGATAGAAGAGAGATAAAGAAGCAACAGTGCGGCAAAGAGACAAAGGTTGAAGGGAATCAGTAAGAGGAGGAGAGTTAATGAGACGAAAAGCCTTTGACTTCACCCTATTGAGAAGAGCTGCATTTGGGGAGCCTCCCCACACATGAGAGTTGTTCTCCATACGCGGGCGAATAAAACCCGTGTACAAGGTCAGCAACTGTGCAGGGGTAAAGAAAGTTCAGAGTCGGCTTAGCACACCTAATCTCTTGGAAGCAGATTTCACAAGAGATGTAATATGTTCTTTCCAAGACAAATCCCAAGAGAATGAAACCCCAAGCATGTTCAAGGATGATGCAGGACTGAGCTGGACATTATTAAACATTAGTGGGTAATCCTGAGGAAGGTTTTGATGGGTTGATAAGTGTAAGAACTGAGTTTTTGATGCATTAAAAATAACAAGATTATTTTTACCCCAATCAGAGATACAAGCCAAGTCAGACATTAGGTGTGCCATAGCCTCATCCATTGTTTGCTGAAGTAACTGCTGAGATGGACGTTGCGGAAATCTAATGGAAAGGTGAAGGGTGGAATCATCAGCATATGAGTGGATTGGGTTAGATGTACAGCTTAGAAGGTCATTGATGAATAAAAGGAAGAGAGTAGGTGATAGGACAGAGCCCTGAGGAACACCACTGTTGATAGGTCTAGGAGAAGAACGATGGCCGTCTACAACAGCAGCTATAGAACAACCAGAAAGGAAGCTAGAGATGAAGGAACAGATAGAAGGATAGAAACTGTAGGTGGGCAGTTTGGAAATCAAGGATTTATGCCAGACTCGATCGAAAGCCTTTGAGATGTCAAGTGTAATGGCAAAGCTTTCACCAAAGTCCCAAAAGGAGGATGACCAGGAGTCTGAAAGGTAGGTGATAAGATTGCCAGTGAAGCGTCCCTGACGGAACCCATACTGACGATCAGAAAGAAGGTTGTAACAGGAAAGATGCTTTAAAATTTTTCTGTTAAGAACTGATTCGAAAACTTTTGAGACACAGGATATTAAAGCAATTGGACGATAGTTAGAGGGTTGGGAATGGACACCCTTTTTGGGACTGGCTGAATGAAAGCAAACTTCCTGTAAGAAGGAAAGGTACAAGTTGATAGACAAAGGCGAAAGAGTTTACCTAGGCAGGGTGTAAGCACAGAAGCACAGTTTTTGAGGACAACAGGAGGGACTCCATCAGGCCCATATGCCTTGTTAATATTGAGGCCAGTGATGGCAGAAAATACATCAGCTGAAGAAATTTTAATGCCAGTCATGAGGATGTCTGAGGGGAGTCTAAGGTAGAATTGGAGGAGAAAGTCTGAGCAAAGAGATCTGCTTATCAATAGAAGAATTAGCTACAGAGCCATCAAAGTAGAAAAGAGGAGGGAAGGATGATGAGGTAAAGTTGTTAGAAAGGTTTTTGGCAAGGTGCCAAAAGGAGCGAGAAGCATTCGAGTTGGAGTGTTGGGAACATTTAGCACGGATGAAACTATTTTTAGCAGTGAAGAACAGACTTAGCACGATTCTGGGCAGAAATATAAAAAAGATGTGATTCAGGGGTGGGTTGGCTCCGGTACCTTTTAAAGGCCCTTTCCTTGTTGTGGACAGCATTGGAACAAGCGTGATTAAACCAAGGCTTTCTTGCATTAGTCAGAGGATATGAGAAAGGAATGTATGCTTCCATGCCCGAGAGAATAACCTCCGTAATGTGCAAGGCACACTCAGACGGGTCCCGGCCATGGAAGCAATAATCATTCCAAGGAAAATCAAACAAGTACTGCCTGAGGGCCTCCCAATCTGCAGCTCCAAAGTGCCACAGGCAGCATTTCTTTGGAGGGTACACAGGCTGTTCTGGAGCGATTGGACAGGTTAAGGTAATAAGGTTATGATCGGAGGAGCCCAACGGAGAGAAAAGATTAACAGTGTAAGCAGAAGGATCAGTTATTAGGAAAAGGTCAAGTATGTTGGAACTCTCTCCAAGGCACTCAGGGACACGGGTAGGGTGCTGTACAGGCTTCTCTAGGTCATTAAGGATAGAAAAGATGTAGGCTTGTTCATTAGGTGGATCAGTGAAAGGGGAGGAGAGCCAAAGGTGGAACATTGAAATCTCCTAGAATGGAGATTTCAGAGAAAGGAGAAATGGACAGAATGTGTTCCATTGTAGAAGTAAGAAAGTCAAAGAATTTTTGACAGTCAGTAGAATTAGGAGATAAGTAAACAGCACAGATATATTTAGTCAGAGAATGACAGGAGAGCCGAAGCCAGTGAGTAGAGAATTCAGAAGAATTAAGTTCAGGAACACGAGAGCAAGATAGATAATTGCGTACATATACACAACAGCCACCTTTGACTTTGATATGAGAATAGAGAAAGTAGGAGAATACAGAAAAAGATTTGCTCTCAGTTGCCTCAGACAGCTGAATCTCAGAGAGAAAGAGAAGGTGAGGTTTAGAGGAGAAGGGGTGGTGCTCAACAAAGCGTAAGTTAGAGGAAAGGCCGCGAATGTTATAGAAATGAAGAAGAAGTGAGTCAGACAGTGGTTCCAGGCAGTTCCCTGAGTCGTCATTGGGAGAGGGGCGGATTGTGGGGGCATTTATGGTCCCTCCCACTGGGGACTCTGAGGCATGATTAAGTCGCCATTTTAACAAATTTTGAAAAGGCTGTGTAGTGTGTAGCGTGCATGTAGTTTAGTGTTGACAGTTAGAGAAACTTGTATTGGAGAGCATGCTGGCCTACTCTCTGTGTTACCGAGACACTGAAAAAGTTCAGCAAAGGAGGATGGTCAGGAACAAGTCCTGAGGGCTGATGAAACGGGAGCACCAGCTCTCCCTGTCATCAGCTTTCCATCCACCTTGGGAGTACTGCCCTGCTTAACTGGTGCTACAGTCTACTCCATCCACCAATGTTTAATAATGAACAGTTATGTCCTGCATCATCCTTGAACATGCTTGGGGTTTCATTCTCTCGGGATTTGTCTTGGAAAGAACATATTACATCTTTTGTGAAATCTGCTTCCAAGAGATTAGGTGTGCTAAGCCGATTCCGAACTTTCTTTACCCCTGCACAGTTGTTGACATTGTACACGGGTTTTATTTGCCCATGTATGGAGTACAACTCTCATGTGTGGGGAGGCTCCCCACATTCAGCTCTTCTCAATAGGGTGGAGTCAAAGGCTTTTCGTCTCATTAACTCTCCTCCTCCTACCTTTGTCTCTTCGCCGCACTGTTGCATCTTTATGTCTCTTCTATCGCTACTTCAACGGTCACTGTTCCTCTGAACTGTCTGTTTGCATCCTTCCACCTCTACGACGGGCACGTAGTACCCGTCTAGCAACAAACTCTCATCCCTTTTCTGTCCAACTTTCTAATGGAAGAGTTAACCGTTACTCCCAGTCCTTCATTTATGCAACTGGTCAACTCTGGAACTGTCTTCCTCTGTCTGTTTTTCCTACTTCCTATGATCTCCAGTGTTTCAAACGCATTGTGTCCAAGCATCTGGAAATTAACGGATCTTGAATTTGGCTCTCTTTTGTATTGTTTTTGCTTTTTCTTGGAAGGAACAGTATGCAGGCCTGTGGCCTTTGGTTCCTTCTTTTTTGCATTAAAAAAAAAAAACACCTCCTGCCCTTTCCTTCCACTCTTCACCTCGCTAGCTTGCTCTCTCTGTCTCTTACACTATCTGTCGAGGATGTCGGAAGTACGTCACGTGTGCCCATCACCAAGAGTTTTTATTGTTCTCTAGTGCTGTACTGCAAGCTCTGAAAGCTTACATAATGCTTCCCAAGTGCACCCTTCTGCAAGTGCAGTGCCCAGTAGGCATGCTTATGTGCTTATTACTGTACTTAAGGCACGAAACTGGAAATTTTGAATCATCATGAGCTTGTGCCATGTCTTTAACCCATTCCATGCCATGTCCATATATATACGGACAAACCAGTAGTGGCAAAATTGCTGAGTCCATATACTGTATGTACAGACTAATTCATAGTACCCAAAATTCCCGAGTCCGTATATTGTATATATGGACACAGTTTTTTGCACATTTGCACAAAATTGAGTCTGCCTTTAGTGTGTGACAGAAAATGAGATGACAGACACCCCTCCTCTCCTTCCATGCCTGATACCAATATATAGTACATGTAATATAAAAAAAAGTGAGTGTGAAATAAGTAAAATCAGCACGGAACCCCAACTTCGCATCATCGTAGTTTTGACTGTGGCCACATTACATACGCCAGGATGCATTTCCGTACTACAAATACTCCATGCATCCACCTGCTCTACACCAAAATGGACTATCTTTCTACATCAGCAGCTGACGGTATCTGAAAGTAGCCATCTGGTGTAAATCTGGGTCACACTGCACTGCCAAAGATATTGTGCTTGCTCCGGACTTCCAGTCAAAGTTGGAGAACTTCCAAGTGATGAACTAAATGATAGTGATGTGTAGTGTATATAGTGGAAGTAATATAACTGCATGTAAGTAAATAGAATTAAATCATGAAATCAATTAATGTAAGGAAAATAATGTAAGAAGTGTGTGAGTTACTGTAACTAATGTGACTGTGTGCAACATGATTATTTAGAGTGGTTTATGCGAGTATTTATAGTTCCCTATACCATCCATCCATCCATCTTCCAATCCAATGTAATATAAATAGAAAGTGAATGTGAAAATACATAAAATTAGCACAGAACCCCAACTTCCCATCACCATAGTTTCAGCTGGGGCTGCATTACATAAACCAGGTTGCGTTTTCATATTACAAGTACTTCTTGCATCCATTTACACCACACCAAATTGGGCTGTCTGTCCACATTGTCTGCTTGCGGTTGAAAGTAGCCATCTAATGCAAATCTGGGCATGCTGGACCAAAACACCTGTTTTCAGGCAGAAACCAGCCTAGGTGAGCATTTTTACTATCACTAGGCTTATTTTGACTATTTTTCAGGTCTATTCTTGGAAAAAAGGAAAGTTGAAAATGTCCGGCATTCTAGGTAACTTTGCCTCCCAGACCTCGGCAATCTAGGCACAAAAGCCGACAAAGGCTCCAGCACTGAATGGGTTAACCTCTCGTCCTCCACCATAAACACCATACTAAGTCACATGCAGAAGTGTTGGAAATGGCAGCAGGCACTGCATCCACTGCACCTTTTTTTTTTTTTTTTAGTGCAAGAAAAATATATTTTTTTACATTTTTAATGCAAGAATGAAGGAACCAAAGGCCAAGAGCCCACAAACCATTCCTTCCAAGAAAAAAACAAAAACAATACAAAAGAGAACCAAATTCAAGATCCGTTCATTTCGAGATGCCTGGACACACTGCGTTTGAAAGACTGGAGATCGTAGCAAGTAGGAAATACAGACAGTTCCAGAGTTGACCTGTTGCATAAATGAAGGACAGGGAGTAACGGTTAACTCTTGCATTAGAGAGTTGGACAGAAAAGGGACGAGAGTTTGTTACTAGATGGGTGCTATGCAATTGTTGGGGGAGGCGTGGCTTAATCGGTAGAGAGGTGGCTTGCAGTCCTAACGGACCCAGGTTCAAATCCCCGCTGGGGCAGGGAACAGTTTAAGGATTTGCATTTCTGTAAATCAGGCTTTACTGGTCTACCAGAAGAACCGCCGACTATCTATCTATCTATCTATTGCCAGACACCATAGTCCTATGAGGGGTGGCCATTTGACTTTGAGTTATTTGTTTTACAGGGACATGTCGCAAAAATACCCCCGCTAATACACCAGTCCTGTGTGAGACAGCCCTAGCATGTATTCAATATGGATGGTGGGTGTTAGTGCCGAAGTGGTGACATGTAGAGGTGTATGGTATGTAGGAGGACTGCTGGGTCTTGATAGCAGGCTGTGAAGCCTATGCCCAGAGTCGAACACATAAAAAATAAAAAATAAAAAAAAAAACTCGTTGTAGAGGTGGAGGGATGCAAGCAGACAGTTCAGAGGAGCAGTGATCATTGAAGTAGCGATAGAAAAGAGGTAAAAATGCAACAGTGCGGCAAAGAGACAGAGGTTGAAGGGAGCCAGTTAGAGGAGGAGAGTTAACGAGATGAAACTTTGACTCCACCCTGCTGAGAAGAGCTGTATGTGGGGAGCCTCCCCACACATGAGAGTTGTACTCCATACAGGGGTGAATAAAACCCATGTATAAAGTCATCATCCGTGCAGGGGTAAAGAAGGTACAGATTTGCCTTAGCACACCCAATCTCTTGGAAGCAGATTTTACAAGAGATGCAATATGATCTTTCCAAGATAAATCTCGAGTGAATGAAACCCCAAGCATGTTCAAGGATGATTCAGGATTGAACTAGATATTATTAAACATTAGTGGGTACTCCAATGGAATGTTTTACCTAGTTGATAGGTGTAAAAACTGAGTTTTTGATGTATTAAAAACAAGGAGATTATTTTTGCTCTAGTCAGAGATATGAGCCAAGTGAGTCATTAGGTGTGCCATAGCCTCATCCCTTGTTTGTCGAAGTAACTGCTGAGCTGGACGTTGTGAGAACCGAATGGAAAGGTGAAGGATGGAATCATTTGTGTATGAGTGGATAGGGTTAGATGTACAGCTTAGAAGGTCATTGATGACTATAGAAAGAGAGCTGGTGATAGGATAGAGCCCTGAGGAACACAGCTGTTGATAGATCTAGGAGAAGAACGATGGCTGTCTACAACAGCGGCTATAGAACAACCAGAAAGGAAGATGAAGGTGCAGATAGAAGGATAGAAACTGTAAGAGGGCAGTTTGGAAGATTTATGCCAGACTCAATTGAAAGCCTTTGAGATGTCAAGTGCAATGGCAAAGCTTTCGCCAAAGTCCCAAAAGGAGGATGACCAGGAGTCTGAAAGGTAGGTGAGAAGATCGCCAGTGGAGTGTCCCTGACGGAACCCATACTGGTGATCAGAAAGAATATTGTGATAGGAAAGATGCTTTAAAATTTTTCTGTTAAGAATTGACTCGAATACTTTTGAGACACAGGACGATGGTTAGAGGGTTGGGAGTGGTCACCCTTCTTTGGGACCGGCTGAATGAGAGCAAACTTCCAGCAAGAAGGAAAGGTACAAGTTGTAAGACAAAGGCAAAAGAGTTAACCTAGTCAGAGTGTAAGCTCAGAGGCAAGAAGGAAAGGTACAACTTGAAAGACAAAGGTGAAAGAGTTTACCTAGGCAGAGTGTAAGCACAGAGGCACAGTTCTTGAGAACAACAGTAGGGACTCCATCAGGCCCATATGCCTTGTTAGTATTAAGGCCGGTGATGGCAGAAAATACATCATCTGAAGATATTTTAAGGAAGTGATGGAGGAGCAGCACTGGAAGCATCTAAGGTGGTGCAGGCAACTTGCTCCTGTGATGATGTGATGGAGAAAGTGGAGCGGCTGCTAATGATATTACTGCTTAACCAGAACGCAGCCCATATTGCACTATCAGTCTTGTGAAAGAAATGGCATGTAGCCTGTGGCACAAGTGCAAGGCTGAACATGATGCCTGTGGTCTTTGGGGTGGTATTAGTGGTGTGCATGCAAGCCAAGGTTGTGAGGGTGCATGGCCGTGTCGTGAATGTGTGAGCCAACATGCAGCACCATCTGAGGCCTATGTTATCCTACTTAGTGAGATTTTTGTGGCAGATGATGGCTGATTTGCCCACTTTAAGAGGTGTGCAAGCATTCACTACATTAAAATGCTTGGAGAGGCAGCGAGTGTGGACACCGATGCAGCAGACTAGTTTCTGGAAAAGTTTGCCAGAACCATAAATTAGAGCAAGTTTTCACCTAAACAGGTGTTCCTTATGAATGAAACTGGCCTGTTTTGGATGAAAACTGCTTCCTGAAGATACATTATTAGGGAAGAAAATCTGCACTTGGATCGTCTTACTTTGCTTCTCTATGGCAGTGCAGAGGGTGACATTAAGCTGAAGCCATTACCACATGCACTTATTGGGACCATTTAGCAGAGGTTACCAGTCATGTGGCATTCGAATGCAAAGGCTTGGGTGATGCAGTCTTTTTTTATGGACTACATAATAGGCTGCTTCTTGCCCTTTGTCGAGAAATACTCTCAAACAAATAACCTCACAAACGTGCCCCAAGTTCTTGACAGCACCCCAGGACATCCAGCGACAATTGAGGTTATGTGCCCTAATCTCCAGGCTCTGCAGCTGATGGACCAGGGTGTTATCACAACATTCAAGGCATACTACATGAGCTGTATGCAGGACTTGGTGCTTGTGATGGAGGATAAGAGGCAGATGGTCAGGGAGTTCTGGACAGGCCACACTATCATTCATGCCTATGAAAATATCAAACTGTCATGGGAGGAAATGACTTGCCACACACCATTCATACTGGAGTATTAATGTTGTGCGGCAAGTCTTGTGGCCAGAGGTGCCACAAGAATTCTGGGGTTTCCTGAAGGAGGAAGTCCCTGCCATTCATTAGCAGATAGCTACTCTGGCACAAGAGGCTAGTTTTCATGAGGTGGATGACACTAATGTGGCAGGCCTTGAACCATACACCCAGGAGCTCACAGAGGAGGATCCCTTCCACCTGGATGAGCAGTGGAACCAGGAGGCAAATGAGTAGCCAGGGGAAGAGCTGCCACCAGCCAAGAAGCCTACCACAAAGTGCCTGGCAGACATCATAGACTGCCAAATGCACAGCTGACTTAACAATGGACTACAACCCACAGATGGATAGAGCTCTGGAGTGGACGGCCGAGCTAATGGAGGCAGTGAGTGCATACTAGGAGCTTTCATTTCGTTTTTGAAGGCTCCAACATGCTTGCATGCATTGGCCTTGGTCACCTAATGGTGGCTCTCCATGCTGCTCAATCTTTGGCAGCCTTCCTGTTTAATCGCTTAACCCAGGGGTCACACTTAATGACCTTGTCCCATGTCTTTCTCATTCTACCCCTCCCCCAATATTAATACTTCTCACCCTCTGCACCCAATTTTCATCTCCCATCCTCTCCACATGTCTAAACCACCTCAGCCTACCTCTCCTCATCACAACACCAGTACACTCCAGTCCCATCCTACCTCTCAACTCTTCCATCATAAACCCCGCCCCCCCAGGCTTTGCACGCAGGGATGCACTGCACATCCACCTAATCATTGTCATTTCTGTACGTTTGAGCCTGCGAATATCCTCTTCCTTTACTGCCCAGGTCTCACTACCATACAGCATCACACTTCTTACACGTGCTGCATACAAAGACCCCTTAGCACCTAAGGAGAGTCCTCTCATTGTCAGGAGAGGCAACAGCTCCCTGAACTTCTTCCAACCACTTCTCACCCTAGCAACTGAGCTAGCTCCAGCTCCACCTCTGGCACATAACATGTCTCCCAAATAACAAAACTCCTCCACACACTCAAGAGACTCACCAGCAAGTTCAATCCTTTCATGCCTAACAGTCTCCACCTGCTCTCCCCGACACGCCGCACACATAAAATCAGCATTATCTCGCAGTCTACCTCTAATACCACTACATCTCTTGTGCACCCATTTATCACAAACACTGCGCAAGATGGAATTACTTTCCCTGCTCTTGTGGCTAATTGCACATGGCCACTTTCCCTCTCCTCTGATTGTACCACCACCAACCCTAGATATCATCACTTTTGTTTTATCTGCTTTACCTGCAAAAAAGGGCCAAGGCAATATAGACAACACTCAGGCTGTTCTTATTACAACACGACCACTGCCACTGGAACCACAGCCCGCCACTAATTGTGAGGAAATGCTACTGTTGCAGACTCTGATCTCCTAGGGCAAGTGTTGTCTTTAAAGGAAACTCTGTTGCTAGAAGCAGGTCCTTGTTGTCCTTGACTGCTGCCACATCTCCAGTCACTCTGTCTTCTCCAACCACATGGTCTCCTCAAGTCACAGGCCCCCATTCTCCCCAGACCCTGACAGGCCTCTGGAATTGCTGCAGGAGGTTGAGGTTCTCCCAACGTCTCCTTCAAGTGAAGTTGGGGAGGGAGATCTTTAGCCACCCCTTAACACTGCCACCACCATTTACACTCTTGTGCCTCAGTGAGAAAATGTAGCCATCCCCAGAGGTGGTGGGGAGACTTAGGGGTGGTTCAACCAGACATGCTCCTATTACTGTACAGGAGAGTTTACATACTTTATACATGCTATTTCCTCCTTCCGTTGGCTTCCATAACCATAAGTATACATTATTAATGGGGGGTATGGTAGAATTATAAGTATGTATAATATGTTAGTTATCTTTATTCATCCATAAAATTACCTGGACCTGGGTTGATGGTGGTCAGTAGTTAACCAAACCCTATTTTCCCCATAAGTTATGTATTCCATTATACAAGTTTTTGCAGTCTGAGCAGTCCTCAATTAACATATCCCACTCATATAATGGGACCTGCCTGTATATAGAAACATCATCATCAGTGTCAGGTTGAATGGTTCACTTGTTAAATACTGTACAACATTTCTGTAAAACATACATTTTATCTGAAAATATCATAGCATAACAGAAAACATAATTATAAAGTGACCCACATTTTGACTTTTTTCTTTGGTGAATTACACCATCTGCTGGTAAAATAAATAGATTCCACAAGTACAATTCACCAATGATGACCATCATCCACTCACTTGATATAGTGCTGCCTGCATCTTCTTTCCCTTTTCTCATTCCCACACTCTGTGTCTGCCCTCCTCCCTTCTTACTTATTGTCATATTGCTCCTCTTTCCACTTCGGGTGGCTCTACGCTGAGTGACAAGAATACTAGTTTCCTGTAACTCTGGAAACCATTTACAGTACTGGATGGTAACCATATGCAGTAACCAGATAACATGGTGAAGTACTGAGTAGAAAGATGCAAATGTGGCATCCATCCAAGAACCTAATTTCCACACTAATCCCCATGCCTTGCTTGAGCAAGGTGCAGTCATTGGCAAGGGAACATTGGTCCACTACACTGGATGGCCCTGCAGCAGCAGTTTCTTACTAGCAGTTGTTGGGTTTGCTCAGCTAGACAGATTGGGGTTGATCAACAACAATAATACAGTGCTCAGAGTGGATGACTTAGTTGTGATCTAGGAGACAGTAATACTCCTCTTATCCAAACTAATTTGGGCAAGGCATGTTTGGATAATCAGTGTTTCTGGATACTCAAAGTTTTATCCAAAATTGCCTGGAAAATGTCCCAGGACCCTGTGCAAACCAGCCTAAACACATTTTCCTTTATTTTACATAACATAGGTATAAAAATACATTACAGTACATTAAATAGGGACATGCACATTACTGCACAGATTAAGCTGACCTTCCCTATGAAATACAGTGCAGTAGTTTAGCCATGTTTTGCATTTCTGATGAGTTGATTTCTTTAGTGTAATGACGGAAATGCTAAAACCACCTCACATATGCCCTGATTCATTTAGTTGTACATTTTGGTGAGTTTGATTAAATTAGGTTAGGTGTTACGTTGTTCATTAAGTTAGGTTAATATTTAGGTTGGGTTAGATTACTGTTCTTAAGGTTTGGATAGGTTAGGTTAAGTTAGGCAAGGCAAGGCCATGGTTAAGGTTATATGAGTAACAGTAAGTTTGAGTGGATTTGAGCAAGTTTTATGAAGTTTAGCATCATGCCTGAGCTGGCCTAGCCATCATCATTTCTTCATAAGATTTCATGCTGTTGTTCGTAGGCCATTTGAAAGGAAGGGTTGGGTTGGGTTACTGTATATTGTTTTTTTAGGCTTGGTTAGATTACTATAGGTTTGGTTAGGTTTGGCAAGGTTATGGTTATGGAAAGTTAGGCAGGTAATGATATATTTGTGCAGATATGAACAAATTTTATTGAGTCTGTAACATTATGCCTGAACATGCCTAGCCATCATAAGTTCATTGTAAGTGATAATTTTTATTTGAGTGTCAGTACCTTCCTAGGCTGTTTTGCAGGAGGAGTCATCATGATAACTGAGGCAACACAAACTAAGGAAATACAAACTCAGAGCTGGTAAACACAGGCACAGACTGAAGCCTGGGTATATGTGTGCTCTTGTAAGTGGCAGTATGATTGGGCGGTCTTATAACAATACAGTACTACCACAAGTCATATGGCCTCAACGTACACTGAAGTTTCCACGCTATTTATATGTTTAGCACCAGCATGAACTAAAGTTCCCACTTTATTTGTTTATTTTATTTATTTATTTATTTATTTTTTCTCAGCCATCTGAATACGGGTGTATTCTTAATGTGGGGCATTCAGATATGAGAAAGTTTATTGTATGTCAGTCCATCTATCATCTAAACCTTTTGACAGAGTGACATGGAGGCGATTTGTTTGTGGCCACCCCATGTGGGATTAAGGTGTCTGGCAATAGATAGATAGATAGAATCCATCTATTATCTAAACCTTTTGTCCCATTAACACATGGGATGGGAGGTTTTCAGGACCAGGATCAGGAAAGTAGAATAGCTGATGAACTGTGAATTAAATTGTCCAGTGAAGTGGGCCACATATCCATTCCCTTATCTTTCATGCTTTCAAAATCCTCAGCTCCACCCCATGGATTAAACGATTCACAAAATATTGTGTTTTGTACTGCCTGATGGGTAGAGCCATTCTGTTACTGCTTGGTATAAAAGGGGTGCAACCCATGTCAAGTACATCTCCATACATATTTCATCCATCATATGCTTTTTTTCCTCAGATTTTTGCTTCGTCACATTCTATACAACACCTATTCACACGTTCAAGTGCATTTTTCATCCACTTTCTGGGGCTTCAGTTCCCCATCCTTCCTTCAAACTCACTCATATATACTCTTTTCACCATCTTACTCTCATCCAGTATTTCAGGAATTCCATCTAAGTACACTCTCAGCTTACCATTGATCAGCAGACTTCCTTACTCCATATCTGTTACAGGTTTCTGCTTTTCATATCCTGTTCATACCAACCTACATGCATTCTTTAACTGTTCCATTTCTACTTCTCGTAAGTCTCAGTCTTATGCTAATAACTGAAAATGACAAATGAAATATCATGTTGGCTGGTTCTGGTGATTCCTTGCAAGAGTGCACACAACTGCCTTCTTTTTTTTTTTTTTAAACACTAAGAGGATGGACTACAGCCATTTCTCCAAATTACGCTTCTGTAATTGGTATCCTTATCATCATCCTGTTTTGATCTTTGAAGACCTGAATCAGAAGAGAGTTTTCTGCTTTCTGTCCCACTAAAAGATATGAGGCAGCATGTAATACAAGTGCTTGGTAGTAGGGTTGCCATATCCATTTCCCAAGATGAAGAGGAGGGTTACCTATTCTCCATTCTTAACCCATTTACAATACTGTATAGTGATCCCTTGCTTGTAGCACACTTGGTTATCACTGCTAAATGAGTCTGCACTCCTGGCATTATTGTGCATTTTTCAGCTCAAACACATTGTTATTGCACACCTGAGCCGACAATAATGATGTAGCACGTGTGGTATTTGATGGCTTTGAGGGATATGAAGATGAAGCCTTACTTGAGGAGTTCTTCCCAGGTGGTGGAGACCACTAACTCTCCACCTCCTGGCCTCAGAACCCCTTACCTCAAGCTCCTCTCAAATCTCTCCAATTTTGTACCCAGTAACAGGTTTAATATTCTTCCTGAATGCACCTTCTTCATCACTTTTTATTAACCTAACCATGTCTGTGTGTTTCTGGCACTTACCATAACAGTATGCATATATTTAGTGGGTCTAAACTGTCATAATAAGGAAAGCTGGGGTTTGAGCATTGGGTGCCTGGGACCATTAAGGATTAATTCCATAGGTCCTGTGTATTCATTATCGTGTGAATTTTTTATTACACACCGTGTTTGGTACCAACTGTAGTTGCAATTGATGAATGTGGGGAGTATATTGGTCATAATCACTTTCCTTTTATTACCAGTCTTGGAAGTAGTTACCTTAATCCATGGCTGACTTTAGACATTTTGCTGCAGTAGAAATGCTCAAGTTCCTATACAAACACTGATTAAGGTATATGTTGCACAGAATACCAGGAGGCTGAGGGATGGGAGGGAAGTAGTGGTGAGAGCAGTGTAGAGGGGTCGTGGTCTGGCACTCCAACACCCCGCAACTCACCCAAACCAGCCCCACTGGATGTGCCCCGGGAAGAGGATAACCTGCCTCCATCATCCACCTCCACATTGCGCAGTCCACTTGATCTCAGAGATGCCCTTGACCATTCACTCCCACCCTCTGCCCGCTCTACACTCACTCGACCTGAGATTGCACATGTCATGAGTTCACTGAAGAGACAAGAGACATTTTCCAGGTATGTTTTCTTTCTTGTCCCTTTCTTTTCTGATATTACTTTTGAAGCTCAGGGCTTTAAGGCTACAAAGGGCTTTACTTATTGTAAGATAGGCCCAGCAATTGTAACACCTTGAGTCCCATGACCAATACTGCACCTTGAAGCTGTTTTAAGTGGTCTACCCCTTGACATATTCCCACACATGTGCATTCCAACAAAAAGCTGTCATGGTAAGACTGGCATTCAAAGAATTCCTTCAAAATGTATTCTCTTTGGCCATCTCTCCCTCAGGGAAGGGCATGTAGCTGATAATTCATATAACAAAAGACAGAATTTTAATGGTACACATAACAAAATACACAGTTTTTATCAGCATCTGTTTAATTGCTAGCCAGCCTAATTGTCATCATCTTCAGTAGGAAGATGATGTTACTGCATGCTCTTATAAAAAAGATGGTATGTAATACGAAAGATCATTAATTGGGCTACACAGCAGTGTGTAAACAAACAACATTATCACACATAGACAGGTTACTGTCTTCACTGATCAAAATCCTATTTTAAAAAATTATATTAACCCTATCGCGCACTGTAAGCTTTATTAACCCCTACACCGCAGAGTTGTCGGAGGTTTTCCGTGCCATTACCGCGGGGATATTCGTGCTCTGACTGACTTTTTAAAAATATTTGCCAAAAATCAGTTATTAGTCCTAGAATATTATAAATACATATGCTTATGGCACACACCTTCAGCTTTTTCCTGGGATGTTTTTTTAGCACTCGTCAACTACCGTAGGACTTGTGGAGACTTCTGAAGTTGGGTAACTAAGTCTCCACTTTACACTTCCCGGCATCCCCTAATCTGAATACCACTGCCAGATATTATCACTAGAAACACTATTCAATGATTTCCAAGTAGCTTGGAATCCATACTAAAAAAAAAAAAAAAAAAAACACTGTGAAAGCAGTGTAAAATTCGAGCACGTACGAGCCTCCCACTCCCACTAATTCGGAGCTGGTGTTCTGTCATTTCTTACTCACATACCCACTCACACTTTATTATTTCTAGTACTTTATTACACTTGTATATATCTACAGTCCTTTACTGCTTCCCACATGATGTTTAGTAGGGGTAGAGGTCACAGGGCCTTTTATAATAGGCGCAAAAACGGCAGAAATGGACGGTCGTCGTCATTTCACTAAGAAGGACGAGAGCAAACTGGTTGAATCTCAGTAGCAAAGAGTTGAAAATGTCAGCTGCTAATGTATATGCTAAGAAATAAGTCGTAGGAAATCTAGACAATACATA
>JAGKTI010020288.1:0-16428 GCA_018397915.1 Birgus latro | reverse complement strand
TAAAATATGGGATACAAAGCATCAAATAAATAAATTGTTACCAGAAAAAGAGTTAGGTATAGCAAAGGTGTTCACTGTTCACCAACAGCACCGGTCATTCTTGACCCTAACCTAAATCAGAAAACCACCTACCTACCTCCCTACCAGACATGCATAGCACTTAAGACCCCATTCACATAAATAATTGCCACAGAGCACGAATTAATCGAATTTTAAACCAAAAATGATGATTTTGAGGTGAGTAAGGCAGGGGTGTTCGCCAGCTGACTACATAATGAACATAAAGAAGAGACATGATTATTACTGAGAAAATCACCTTTTCACAGCCTATGCACTCAAATATGGGACACAAAGCATGAAGTAAATAAAATGTAACCAGAAAAATTATGACTTAGAGGTGTGTGGGGCAAAAATGTTCACCAGTTGACTAGACAGTGGATGTACAGTATGTAAGAGACATGGTAATCACTGAGAAAATCGCCTCTTTCACAGCCTGTGCACTCAAATATGGGACACAAAGCATGAAGTAAATAAAATGTAATCAGAGAATGAGGATTTAGAAGTGATTATGGAAAATATTTAGCAGCTGACACTGTTTACTTACATGTCCATGATTGTTGTTTACTCCTTGTTTACCCCCACCTCTAAGATTTTTACAGTGGTCATAATTGCTCTTGAAGCATGTCCAGTAATCCAGTGTTTAACTACATTTAATCCTTAGCACTGTGACTTTTGCTTATTTAAACAAGAACGAAAATACCACAAACGATCGGACAGCCGTCCACTCCTCACGGGGAGTTGAGACAGAACTAGTAGGAGGGGGACTGGGCGAGAAGGGAGCTAGTCAGTGTGCGCTGGAAATTCAAACTGACGTGGTAGTAAAAATCGGATTTTTTTTTTTGCAATTTTGGGGTTCGGCCATCAGCCCACGATGTCCGAATATTGATGTAACCGGATAGTGGTTGTCCGGATAGTAGAGAGATTACTAATACTGTACTGTACACTGATAAACATGTCTTTTATTTACCTTATTGTGGTGAACACAGCTGAAGTAGTCAGGCAGTCCAGTCTGCTTCTGGCTTTATCCGACTTTTTCTGACATATAGGAATTTAGTCTGGTAACTCCTCAATTCCAATAAAAGTGATATCCGGTCTACTGAAGTCCGTTATATCGAGGTTTTACTGCATCTGCGCCTTCATCTCTAGCTTCCTTTCTGGTTGTTCTATAGCTGCTGTTGTAGATGGCCACTGTCCTTCTCCTAGAGATATCAACAGTGGTGTTCTTCAGGGCTCTGCCCTATCACCAAATCTCTTCCTTTAATTGATCAATGACCTTCTAAGCTGTACATCTAACCCTATCCACTAATATGCTAATGACTCCACCTTTCATCTTTCCATTCACTTCCCCCAGCATCCATCTCAGCAGCGGCTTCAGCAAATAAGGGATAAGGCTATGGCACACCTAATGTCTGTCATGGCTCATACCTCTGATTGGGGTAAAAGTAATCTTGTTGTTTTCAGTGCATCAAAAACTCAGTTCTTACATCTATCAATCCTCTAATTTTTGACAATATCCAGCTCATTCCCGCATCATCTTTAAACATACTCAGGGTTACATTCTCTCGGGATTTATCTCGGAAAGAACATATTACCTCTCTTGTAAAATCTGCTTCCAAGAGATTGGGTGTGCTAAGCCGACTCTATACCTTCCTTACCCCTGCACATTTGTTGACTTTATACACAGGTTTTATTCGCCCGTGTAAAGTACAACTCTCATGTGTGGGGGAAGCTCTTCTCAACAGGGTGGAGTCAGAGGCATTCTGTCTCTAACTCTCCTCCCCTTATTGGCTCCCATCGATCTCTGTCTCTTCGCCGTACTGTTGCATCTTTATCTCTTTTCTCACTACTTCAATGGTTACTGCTCATCTGAACAACCTGCCTGCATCCCTCCACCACTACGGCGGGCACACAGCACCCGTTTAGCAACAAAAACTCTCATCCCTTTTGTGTCCAACTCTTTAATGCACGAGTTAACTGCTACTCCCAGTCCTTCATGTATGCAACAGGTCAACTCTGGAACTGTCTCATTCGATCTGTAATTCATACTGCCTATGATTCTAGTCTTTCACATGCAGTGTGTCCAGGCATCTCGAAATGAAAGGATCTTGAATTTGGCTCTCTTTTTTATTGTTTTTGCTCCTTTCATGGAAGGAACAGTTTGCAGGCTCCTGGCCTTTGGTTCCTTCTTCCTTGCATTTAAAAAAAAAAAAAAAAGTACGATATAAATTAGGATTCGACAAAACTAAGGCTTTTCTTTTTTATGTGTTTGGTGGTGACCATCATCCACTCATTTGATGTAGTGCTGCCTGCTTCTTCTTTCAACTTTATCTTTTTTGTGTGTGTGTGCCTGCCCCCCTTCCTTCCAATTTCTCTCATCTTTCCAGTCACATTTTATTCTTCTTTCCCTTTCAGGTGGCTTTTCATTGCGTGACAAGCCTAATGGTTTCCTTAAAGCCAGAAAACCATTTACAACACTGGGTGGTAAGCATGTAACCACCCCATGTGTTCCCAGTGTCAACAAATGGGCTGGCAGAGGGCAAGTGCCCATCCCTGTAAATCAATTAACCCAAAAACAAAACAGCCATCCTTTACAGAATTATAGACTCTAGCTACAGATAGACAGATAGATAGATTTTACTTCAACTACCATTTTCCAGTGTCAATGTTTTTTCACCACATGCGCTTTACATATTACACAACGTATCCCACTACGTTACAGGGGTTGACGCCAGCAAGGGCATGCGGCCAGAAAACTTTGCCCCCGCTACCTAGTGGCGGACTCTGGGGGAAGGCGTGACGGGGGTTCCACCGGCACAGATCATGGTTCCGGGGCGAGATGGGGCTCGAACCTGTGCTAGAGGGTACAGGGCATTGCGGTTTCCAGACTGCCGCTTCCGCTCAATAGAGGGGGGCCCAAACCTGGGAGTAGCGCCCCAGGAGGCTGCCCTATCAGTGGGTGTATAATGGCGGGGCAGTTGCAGTGCCAAGCCGCGCTTGGCGGGTGTCCCTGCAGGTGTCCTGGCAGGGTGCCCTGAGGCCACTACCACAGCCACTAGTAAGCTGGTGGGCTAGGGGTCCCAGATCCATTGCCTGGACCTGGGACTGTACAATGGGTCGGGCCTCTGGAATGTTTACCCCCCTTAATCTTACCGAATATGATCTACGAGTACAAGCATCAAAGCAAGCTTGAGGACAGCAAATCACCCAGGGGGTTTAGGGTGTGTTCGTGGAATGTGGGAAGTTTGAAAGGAAGAGCGAGGGAAGTCGCTGAGGCATTCAGTAGGAGGTGGGTGGATGTGGCATGTCTGCAGGAATTCCGGTACAGGGGTGGATCAGCCAGAAATATTGTTGGGAAGGATTGCTACTATAAGTTGTTTTGGCAGGAGGGAACTGACAGATATGGGGGTGTGGGTGTGTTGGTTGCGGAGAAATGGGTGGAATATGTCATGAATGTTATGAGAGTAAGTGATAGGATATTAGTAGTGAAAATTTTGATCGGGCGGAAAATGATTTCAGTTATATCGGCATATGCTCCACAGGTAGGATTGGATGACGCAGAGAAGGATAGATTTTGGGATGATTTAATACATGTAGTAAGTGGTATGGGTGATGATGAGGTAGTGGTTCTGGAAGGGGATTTAAATGGTCATGTGGGTGAAGCAGCTCAAGGTTATGAAGGAGTCCATGGAGGATGTGCATATGGTGTGAGGAATGCGGAAGGGGAAAGAATACTAGAGTTTAGGGAAGCTATGGACATGATTGTGTGCAACACACATTTTAGGAAAAGAATGAGCCGGTTGATTACGTATGAGTCCGGAGGAAACAGTAGTCAGATAGATTATTTTCTGGTCAGGAGGGATGATAGGAGATTAGTGTGGGATGTTAAAGTTATAGGAAGCGAGGAGTGTGTGCACCAGCACAAACTGTTGATTTGTGACATGGTGCTTAAGGAACGAGTGATGAGGAGGACATATGTACCTAGGAGGAAAATATGGAAGCTGGGAAACCAATCAGTAAGGGATGCCTTTTATAGTGAAATGAGGAGAGTGGTGGCTGAACAGGAAGCCGTAGATAGAGGCGTTAATGAACAGTATAGAGCCCTTAAGAACAACATCTTGAGACTTACCGATGCAATATGCGGTTGGACAAGAGGCCCACCAAGACATAGAGTAACTTGGTGGTGGGATGAGGGTGTAGAAGCTGCAGTTAAGGAGAAAAGAAGGCTTTTCCGGGAATGGAAGAAGGGTGGTAACAGAGAGGAGTACTTGGCTGCCAAGCGCAGGGCTAGAAGAGAGGCATACAGGGCGAAGTCTGAGTCACAGAGACTTTTACTTGATAATCTAAATAAATCATGGAGAAAGGAAAAATATGATTTTTAGGGTGCTAAATCAGGTGAAGAGGGATAACCGGGACATTGTAGATGAGCAGTGTGTGAAGAATGATGATGAAAGGGTAGTGGTTTGGAGTCAGCTGATCAAGTGTTTGGCCCTTGGCTTTTGATTGACACTGCTACTGTGAGTGAGGCAATAGGCAGGATGCAGGTGGGGAAGGCGGCAGGTGTGTCTGGGTTGACACCGAAAAGTTGAAGGCCTCAGGAGATACTGGGGTGAGGTTAGTCACTGACCTGATAAATATGATTACAGTAGGCGCGCAAAGTATTGACGCTAAAGGGCCGACGTCAATCTTTTTCGCGTTAAGTGAAGTAGGGTCAATACTACCCTCCCCTGTGATGCGAAATGAGCTGACGCTTTTTCAACGGGAGCTGGCAACCCTGCTTGATAGGATTGGCACCACAGGAGCAGGCTCAATAAAATTTGGGCAGCCAAAGGAGGAGGATTGTCTCTGTGTGTGATGCACCAAGATGGCATGTTTTGACTCAAATAACACAGTTATTTGGTTACCTACCACATTCTCATCATGCCTAAAGTAACCACAAGCAAGGACAAACATATGGAAGTGATTACTTTATACAAAGCAGGCCACAAACTCCCATTTATTGCAAATCAGATGGTGTTAGACTGAGGACAGTGCAGAGACTGGTGAAGCAGTTCAAGGACAGTGAGGAGGCCATTCCTCCCACTCCACTTCCCAAGCCTGGGAGACCTCGTAAGACAACCATCAGGACCCGTCAGCTGATCTCAAGGCAAGGATCCAAGGCTAACAGCATGGGATTTAAAAGAAAAGAACCCACAGTTGCTCGCAGATGTGTCTGTCAGAAGTGTGCAGCAGCTGCTGCATGACGATCTGGGCTACAGGAGTTTTTGTGCTCGCAGAAGAAAAAGAGAGGAAATTTTTTAAAGAAATATCTTGCCTGGAGTGAGGAGCAATGGAAAACTGTGCTTTGGAGTGATCAGCCAACATTTACTGTCACTGGTACTCCTTCATCACGAGTGAACCGCAAACCAGGCAGTGGCCCCCTGGATCCTAAGTACACTTCCAAGTTTGTTAAATACCCAGCCTCACTCATGGCTTGGGGCTGCTTTACATATTATGGTGTTGGTGAGTTGGTAATTCTACCTGCAAATGAAAAAGTGAACCAGAACAATTATTTGGAGCTCTTATGTGATGTTTTAAGTGACTTTTTTGATAAAACCAAGGCAAGAGTATTTATGCAAGATTCTGCCCCTGCACATGTTGCAAAGTCAGTGAAACAGTGGCTAACAGACTGTGAGGTTCCCTTGATTCGAGATTGGCCCGGAAACAGCCCAGATATCAATCCCATTGAGAATTTATGGGCGCACATGAAGCGGCAGCTGCGTAGTATGGACACACCATCTTTGCCTAAACTTGAGGCTGCAGTCAAGCAGCTATGGAGCAGTTTTAGTCTGTCTGTTCTGCAAAACTATGCCATCAGTCTCCCCAGACACCTTAAGAAGATAATAAAGGTGAAGGGGAATGCCAGTAAATACTAAATTCAATGGTGAGTGTTAATTTATTTGTTTCTCCTTGGTAACCACAAGAATGTTTTCTTTTTTTAAGATGGCATCAACACTTTCCGCGCCTACTGTATATATGAGTGTGTTGTCCCAGATGATTGGCTGAAGAGTGTAATTGTAAATGTGTACAAAGGGAAGGGTGATGCCCAGGAAAGGGGAAATTACAGAGGTATAGAGCTCTTAGATCAGATAATGAAAGCAATGGAGAGAGTTCTACAAGGTATGATTAGAGAAAGAGTGAATATCGATGAGATGCAGTTTGGGTTTATGCCAGGCAGGGGGACCACTGATGCCATATTCATTGTTCGACAGCTTCAGGAAAAATATATTGGAAAGAAAAGGGAATTGTATTTTGTTTTTGTTGATTTGAAAAAGGCCTTTGACAGAGTCCCTAGAGAGGTGGTGAAGTGGGCAATGAGAAAGCTAGGGTTGGAAGAGTGGCTGGTTAGGGTGGTTATGGCAATGTACGTGGTGCTCGCACCCAGGTAAGAGTGAATGAAGTTTTGAGTGATGAGTTTTCCATGAATGTTGGTGTGCATCAGGGGTCAGTTTTGAGTCCCTCGTTGTTTATCATGGTGCTTGAAGCCCTCTCACGTGACTTCAGAGATGGACTCCCAAGGGAAATGTTGTATGCTGATGATTTGGTGTTGATTGAAGAATGAAAAGGAGGCAGAGGAAAGATTTAAGAAGTGGAGAGATGGTATGGGGTACAAGGGCTTAAGGGTAAATGCAGATAAAACAAAAGTGATGATATCTAGGGTTGGTGGCATTACAATCAGAGGTGAGGGAGAGTGGCCATGTGCAGTTTCCCACAAGGGTGTGGGAAGGAATTCCATCTTGTGTAGTGTTTGTGATAACTGGGTGCACAAGAGATGTAGTGGTATTAGAGGTAGACTGCGAGATAATGCTGATTTCATGTGTGCGGTGTGTCGGGGAGAGCAGGTGGAGATTGTTAGGCGTGAGAGGGTTGAACTTGCAGGTGAGTCTCTTGAGTGTGTGGGGGAGTTTCGTTATTTGGGAGACATGTTATGTGCCGGAGGTGGGGCTGGAGTTAGCTCGGTTGCTAGGGTGAGAAGTGGTTGGAAGTTCAGGGAGCTGTTGCCTCTCTTGACATTGAGAGGACTCCCTTACATGCTAAGGGGTCTTTGTATGCAGCATGTGTTAGGAGTGTGATGCTGTTTGGTAGTGAGTCCTGGGCAGTAAAGGAAGAGGATATTCGCAGGTTTAAACGTACAGAAATGACAATGATTAGGTGGATGTGCAGTGCGTCCCTGCGTGCAAGGCCTGGGGGGGGCTGGGTTTACGATGGAAGAGTTGAGAGGTAGGATGGGACTGGAGTGTATTGGTGTTGTGATAAGGAGAGGTAGGCTGAGGTGGTTTGGACATGTGGAGAGGATGGGGGATGATAATTGGGTACAGAGGGTGAGAAGTGTTAATACTGGGGGAGGGGTTGGGAGGGGTAGACCGAGAGACATGGGATGAGGTCATTAAGTGTGACTTAAGGGTAAAGGGACTGAACAGGGAGGCTGCCAGGGATCGAGCAGCATGGAGAGCCGCCATTAGGTGACCAAGGCCAATGCATGCAAGCATGTTGGAGCCTTCAAAAACGAAACGAAAACCCTACTTTCCCATGGGTCCTCAATGCTGATGAGAGGGTGGAGGAAGTAAGGGAGGGAAACAAGGTTTTGCTGCAAGAAATAATGGTTAAAATGAATCACATAAAACATTCAGAAAAATATTGTTTTATTCACAAAACTCATTTGCCCTAAAGTAAAACCCCAATTTGGTAATAGATGAAAAAACATATTCTAAAAAACTACCTGAGTACAGGCTAAAACTAGAACAAAAAACAAAGGTGAATACAGGTATACCTCAATATATGATACCCCTAGATGCGATACCCCGCCCTAGCGATGGGGGTAGAAATGCCACCATACCCTGCTGGACATTGGCCCACCTCGATTTAACAATGGGCCCTCCAAGGTTGTGTCCACAGCTGATAGGCCAAAATTTTGAATCACGCGCATTCCCGTGGCCAGCTGAGCTCGCCCAACTCCCATGATGAGCAGAAACGCTCGCACAGCCCCCATAGCCGTCGCTCATCTCATGCTCACCCATATCGTTCTTCTCACACCGGCCATCTCTGACAGGAACTCTCTTACGCTCGCCCAGCCCACACCACGTTGCATCACCTTCACATGGTGAGGCTTGTGGTGGTGCTAGTGGAGACCTTAGTCAGGGTGGTAAGCGCCCTGCTAGTATTGATGTTGACGATGTTCCCGCAAAGCATATTCATAAAACTGTTGCTGGAAGTGAAACTAGATATTCTTAAGCGCCACGACAAAGGCGAGGGTGCATATGCTATTACCTCGGCTCTCCAACTGGCCCAGTCAACTGTCTCCACCATCATCAAGAAGGGCAGGCCTTATCCGCCTCCCATATCACCCACCATAGACAGCCTGCGATGGAGGAGCTGGAGCGGATGCTCCACACGTGGGTGGAGGACCAGAACAGGAGAAAGGCACCCGTGAGTCAGGCAATCATTTGTACCAAGGCTCTCTCACTATGGGATTAAATTAAGATGAGGCAGGATCTTGATGCTAGCAAGACATTTAAGGCTAGTCATGGGTGGTTTGACTGCTTCAAGAAGCACACTAATCTGCACTACGTGAAGATGTATAACTATACCTCGATATACGATACCCCTAACTGCGATACCCCAGCTTAACGATGGAGGTAGAAATACCACCATGCCCCGCCAATCGATGGTCAAACCCCGGTGTAACGATGGGTTTTCATTTTTTAAACTGATTTTAATATTTTAGACTAAAATTGTGTTTACGTTGATTTATAAACTGTTTTTAGACTCATCATTTAGATTGGCTTTAAACTTGTTTGGGGGATCATTTGGGTGGGTTTTAGACTTGGCTGGATCCCACTACTTTACCTGTTAAATCTATCCTGATATACAATACCCCGCCCAACGATGGGTTTTTACCTAACCAAGTGCACTGTTAAACTGGGGAATACCTGTATGTTGAGGCGGCGGCAGCATTTCCTGATAAGTTGAAACACATCATCGCAGAGGGTGGCTACAATGTGAAGCAGGTGCTGAATTTTGAAGAGAGTGGGGTCTTTTGGAAGAGAATGTCCTCAAAGACATGCACTGCAACGGAGGAAAGGTCTATGCCAGGGTTCAAGACCTCGAAGGACCGGCTTACACTGCTGCTGGGGGGCAATGCCAATGGCGACCTCAAGTTGAAGCCGATCCTTGTCTAACACTCCAAGAACCCCAGGGCGCTGGTGGGGTATGTGAAGGAAAATTTAGGGGTGATCTGGAAGTCTAACAAGAAGGCCTGGCTGATTTCCGACATCTGTTCATCCTATTTTCACTCTTACCTCTCTTGTGTCCTTAAGAGAGAATTTCGCGAACAGATTTCTCGTGGTAGTAGACGACACCCCTAGCCACCCTCTCGCAATGGAGTGGGCAAGCAACACTGAAGTGGTGTTCCTGCTCCCCAACACCACGTCGTTGTTGGAACCCATGGACCAAGGGGTGATCGCTACTTTCAAGATGTATTACCTCTGCCGCACAATGCAGCAGCTGGTAAGGGCCTGTGACAGTGAAAAGACGACGACAGTGCAAATGTTCTGGAAAGGGTATAATATATGCCATGCAGAGAGAACATCACTGCAGCGTGGCAGGAAGTTAACCAGCCCACCATGAATGGTGTGTGGCGGAAGCTGTGGCCAGAGTGCATACATTTCTTCACTGGCTCGCCCGAGGGCGTGAAAGGTCCGCCGGTGCAGCCTGTGCGGCAGGAAATGGTCAAACTGTCACACAACGCGGACTTCGGGGAGGTCGACAAAGAGGATGTGGAGGGGGTCCTGGAAAGCCACAGAGAGGATCTCAGCAATGAGGAGCTCCTCAATATGGAGATTCAGTGGGTGCACCAGGAGGGACAGGAGGAGGAGGTTGTCCCTGAAGTGCGAGCCCTCAATATGAAAATTCTGAGGGAGATGGTGACCAAGCTGGACGAGATCATTGCGCTTATAAGCACACATGACCCTCTCCCAGGACAAAGCAGGGATGCAGCTGATCAGCGGGAGGAGGGGATGAAGGTGTACAAGACGATACTGGAGGAAAACAAGAGGGCAGCCAGGCAGACAACAATCAATGCCTTCTTCAAAAAGGCCCCCACCACGACAGCAACCCACAGAGGATCTCCCCAACCCTTGACGAGCAGAGCATCTAACAGCCTTCAACCAGCAGAGCATCTCTCCAGCCATCGACCAGCAGAGAAACACCCAGGGCCTCCTAGTGCTGGACCTAACCTCCAGCCGATCCCCGTCTCCCGTGCCACCTGTGTCTCCACTAAGGCACTCCACCACTCCATTGCTGCCTTCCTCGTCTCAGCCTCCATCTCCCACACCACTTCAGCCATCAACCAGCTGAGAAATACCCAAGGCCTCCTAGTGCTGGACCTAAACTCCAGCCGATCCCTGTCTCCCGTGTCACCACTAAGGAACTCCACCACTCCATCGCTGCCTTCCTCGTCCCAGCCTTCATCTCCTACGCTACTTCAGCCACTGCCTCTGTCTCCCTCACCACAGCGTGAGCCACCGCATCTGGCTCCATCGCTACCACATCAGTAATCGCAGCTGTCTCCCTAACCACCTCCTCTTTCATCGCATCGCACTCCACTGCCACCTCCAGGGCCATCACATCACACTCCATCACCACTGCCTGAGCCATCACATTGCACCTCATCGCCACCCTCAGAGCTAGCATCAGTTTCCCGTTATGATCACACCACCTCGCTAGGCTCCCCCCTCCCCCTCAACCCTCCCCCGGAGATGGGGTTTGAGGGCTTTGAGGAGGATGAGTGAGTAGTAGGGAGCACCACATGTCCCCCAGCATCAGGGGGGGACAGCATGGATGATGACCAGGACTGACCATGGACTTACAAGAAGTAAGTGATGTGAGGTGCTTGATATTTTCTAACCTATTTTGTATAATTTTCAGATTTTATTTGTTGGTTTTAGTGAATTATTTACAGCTGTTAGGCTTAGGTATCTTCCTTTACAGCTGTTAGGCCATTTACATTGGCTTTAAACTTGTTTTGGGGCTCATTTGGGTGGGTTTTGGACTTGGTTGGGGGGAAACCCAGGGCTGAAAAATGCATCCTATTATTTTACATGTTAAAAGCGATACCCTGCCTAACAATGGGTTTTTACCTAACTGGGGTATACCTGCATTCATTTTACTTTAAGAAACCGGAGAATCTTACCAATTCAAATGCTGTTACTCCAGTTTGTTGTCTGTATTTTTTCTATTTTCATGGCAGTGAACAATTGTTTTCTGTTGATTTTTTTTCCCCTTGTTGTTATCATGTTCCTTATCCCTCAATATGACATTTGCAATAGCGGACTTGCTAAAACTTGCCATGCATCACAGCATATGAGATGGACTTTTTGTCTCAAAATCAACTTGAAATATCCCCATGCGTCCTGGAGTTCAGACTAGACAGGTTAGCTGGGCTCCCCTTAGAAGAAATTCTTATACAGATGATTATCTCACTGCTTGCCAATCACAGGTACAGCCATACCCCAGTTTAATGATGGAACTGGTTACGTAAAAACCCATCACCAGGTGAGGTATTATATCTCGGGGTAGATTGTATAGGGATGTGTTTTTGAGCCTTGGGTTTCCCCCCAACCAAGTTCTAACTCCCCCCCCCACACACACAAAAAAAATAAATAAATAAATAAATAAAAAAAAGTTCAAGCCAATCTAATGGCCTAAAAGCTGTAAAAGA
Source organism: Birgus latro (assembly GCA_018397915.1). Classification (NCBI taxonomy): domain Eukaryota; kingdom Metazoa; phylum Arthropoda; class Malacostraca; order Decapoda; family Coenobitidae; genus Birgus; species Birgus latro. The sequence goes on along the minus strand of JAGKTI010020288.1, from coordinate 4,613 downwards.
AGCTAACCTAAGCCTAAGGACCTGGAGCAGTGGCATCTTTGTCATGGGTCCACCCCCTAGAGGCTGTCGAAGTGGAGGAGGACAGCATGGAGGCCAAACCACTGCAAACCCCCCCGGCCTGGGAGTGGCTTCGGTTGCCCAGGCCAGTGCCATCTCTCTCAACATACACAACAACAGTTTTTTCTACACCGAGAAATGACTCCCCAGTGGTCATTTCTCGAAGACTTCTTGTAGCCAGTGACACTGAGAGCAATCCAAGGCGCATCAACTAATAAATACGTCCAACATGCTCAAAACCTATCACTTCAAGTTGACCAAGGGTTCAGTTCAGTGCAATTCTCGCAAGAACTGGACTTATTACAAATGCACAACACTTGCATCCAGAGAACATTACACAAACACCTGGACCTGCCCCTTATGCTCCTTCCCCCAACCCACTAGCCCACCCACCAGTCCCTCTCCTACTTCCTCCACACCTGCTCAGCCCAACCCACTGATCCTTCCCACACCATCCAATCCCCCAACCTCTCTCATTCCACCCCAATCTAATTCACCCCAACCTTTATCTCTATCACAACCTTCTCCTACCCCTTCCCCTCCACCTACACTCCCTCCTCCCCCCCGTGCTGCAGCACCCAACAGATATTGTACACACAACATTAACATTCTTCAAATAAACATATATGGCATAAACACCAAAAAACAAGAACTCACATAGTTCATCAAACAACAAAACATACACACTGCCAGCTTACAAGAAACAAAACTAAGCAGAACACAAAAAACACCTACATTTCATAATTTCACCGCCATCAGACAAGACCAGGTCGACGGCGGTGCTGGTGTACTCATCACCCTGGTACACCAATCATCAACTTTTCAGATACTAGCACACACAAAAAATCACTTCTACCCCCACATGACACCACAACTGAAGTACAATCAATTAAAATACACACTGGCAACAAATCACACGTAACAATCACCAATACGTACATTCCCCCCAGATCATCGCCCACAGTACCACACAATTACTCTCCTCCAATACCCCACATCACTAATACCCAACATCATCCTGGGTGGCGATTTCAATGCCAGGGCATTGGCCCGGCATGTCAACAACCTTGACACAGACTGGCTGGTACTACAATCCCAAACAGATAATCTCTTCATCCATCCATCATCCAATCTTATGTCACCCCATGAGGAGCGTAGGAACCCGGGCCTATAGTGGTACAAACTTAAAGTGGCGCGTTGGGTGGGGCCGGACCCAGTGTACAGTGTTGCCACGTTTTCCATACTCTCTCTCTCTCTCTCTCTCTCCTGTGGGATATGTGTCTCCAATTTTGTTTCTTTTATGAGTGACTTATAAACTTGTGCTTTCATTTCTTTTTTTTTGTTTTTATTAAATCTAACTAATTTTAAGAAAATATTGTTTTTTACATATGGCGCCAGATTACAGAGCTGTTGCGGCGCCATGATTTGTTTTCTTTCATTCAATCATTCTCTCCCTCCCTCCTTCCTCCATCTCTCCCTCAGCCAGACAATGCACTCAACACTGCTCCTGGCCTGGCTTTTTTTTTCTTCTTCTCTGTCTCTCTCTTGGGGGATGCGTCTCCCTGGGGAGACGTACTGTACATCCCTCAGGCTGCTGGGCTGCCTGCTCTCTCTCTCTCTCTCTCTCTCATCTGTGGTATTTTAAGATACATTTTGGGCCATTTTCTTTTACATGATATTGTACATACTGTAAATTTGCCCTCTCTCTCTCTCTCTCTCTCATCTGTGGTATCTTAAGATACATTTTGGGCTATTTTCTTTTACATTATATTGTACATATTGTAAATTTTACTTTATTTCCACACCACCCAGGAGATAAAAGTCTTGTGAGGAGTGGGCTGGCTGAGCTGTCATTCTGTCTGTGTCAAGGTCACAAATGAGTCTGACACGAGAAAGCTTTCCCCAGCTGAGACTGGGTCTGTGTGTTGCCGGTCACGAGGGTTAAATGTATTTTTTTTTTTTTTACTAAGAAATTGGAATATTTTTACTTATTTTCCTGCACATTATCTTATAATCATAATTGTGACATTATTACCCACCCCAGAACTACGGTAAAAGCAGATAAAAGTAACAACATATTTTTAGCAACGCTGTAAAATATTTATGCCACGTTTCTGTATTGCCGTATAAATATTTTATGCATAATAAGTTTTCTGTTCTTCCATATATTATAATGCATATGTTGAAATTGTATTCATATGTGTTTACCTTATTTGCGTGCCCTTTACAAATATAACAGCCATTTCACATCGTGGGTTTGGGAAACTTAGCAACACTGTACACAGGGTTCAGCCCTTCCCAATGCGCCACTTTAAGTGTGTACCACTATAGGCAAGTTGGTCCTGACATTTAAGATGAGAGTGACCAGCCGATGCACCACTTTAAGTGTGTACCACTATAGGCAAGCTGGTCCTGACATTTAAGATGAGAGTGACCAGCCTCAATCATCCCTGAGTGGCATTACGTGAGCAATAAACCCCAACCACCCCTTGGATAGAAACCTTCACCGGTTCAATCCAATTGGAGCGCCTTAATTACCCACTAAACTACCAGGCACCAAAAATTGGTTATACGGTTACCACCCAGCATAGTACTGTAAATGGATTTCTGGTGTACAGGAAACCATTTGGCTTGTCACTCAGTGTAGAGTCACCCACAGGCAGAAGGAAGAGGAAAGAATGAAAGAAAGAGAGACAGAAGAGGGAGTGTAACGTCACCCGTAAGCACAAGGACGAGGAAAGAATGAAGGAAAGGAAGACAGAAGAGGATGGTAGAAAAGAAGGATGGAGAAGGGGAAAGGGCAGATACCTGAGAGCGCAGCACCACATCGAGTGAGTGGATGGTGAGCGCCCCCACCTACCAGATAGCTAATCTTTTCATCCTCAACAATCTCCATCGACATACTCAAATCCCATATCAAGCTCTCATCCACCCATCATCTCCAGACATCACCTTTTGCTCCCCAAACCTCGCCCCCATAACATCCTGGAGAATAGTCAAAAACCTTGGCTCTGACCACCTTCCAATCATCATCACTACCAAAACCAGAATCACCCCAGTTGGCCACAGACACACATGCACTAATTATAAGATAGCCAACTGGGACGCCATCACAAATGAAACAGAACAACACTTTGAAACATTAAACAGTACACTCAACACATACATGAACACCGCTGTGCACACTTTCAATACAAGTATTAAAAATGCAGACAGAAGACACATCCCTAGAGGAAACAGAAGAGAGACAACCCCAAAATCACACGAAAAATTCAAGGCCTCATCAGTCAACATGACACACCGCAACACTCCCCAACACCTCATACACATGACACTGTACAAATACAAGAACTCAACACTCAAATAAACAATAAAATATCAGAATACCAAACACTTGTTCATAAAACAAACACCAGCAAACTCTATACAGTAATCTCCCTACTATCCGGACGTCCACTATCTGGATGCATCACTATTCGGACATCATAGGCTGTCCGACCCCCAAAATGCCCAAAAATATGATTTTTTTAGACCGCGTCAGTTTGAATGTCCCGCACGCGCTGAACAGCTGTTTTCGTGCCTCCCGCCTCTTTCACGGTCTCATTTCCCGCTCCGCTCTTGGCTCATCAACACGCTCTCAAAATGGCTTCTGATGTGCTTGGTTTTGTGGTGATACCCTACCTCCTGCAGGGCTTGATGCTGCTCTGCACCTTCTTCATCATGTGTGTGATGATGGCCCCGCCACCTGAGAAAAGGAAGAAAGTGGTTCTGACTCTGGAGAAGAAGAGGGAGGTATTGGAGAAGGTGGACACCGGGTGCCCAACATCACGGATCCTCTGTGAATTCAATCTCCCTCGCTCCACTCTGTTTGATATCAAGAAGTCCCGAGACAAACTACAGAAGAACACGGCTGATTTCGCTTCAAAAACCAGACAGAGCGTGGAGAGGAAGATGATGTTTACACCTAAGTATGCTGAGATTGACTAAATTCTCCAGGACTCGTCACTAGACCACACAGGAATTTACTGTTATGTACAGTGCAGTGAAGTGATATGATGCAAGGTATGCGAAAGAAAACGTTGTGGAAAGTGCTGGTGAGTGTAAAGTGCACTGGAAGTGCTAAGGTGTGTCAGGTGCAAGGTCTTACTGTCAGAGTTTGAGATGACCGAGAGGGTTATACATCAGGACGGCGGCATCATTCTCGTAAGTACCCTAACTTCATCAAAATTCCTTTTGTTCTTTCCATATCATTAATCTCATGCATAAACTGTGTGAAAGATGATTTCCATAATGATTTTCATGTCTAACCTGTTTTCAGCATGCTGTAAAGTGGTAAAAAAAAATTACCATAAATGTTAATCATAATTTCCTGCGTTCAATTTAATTTTTTCATGCATGGTTTTGAAGTGCACAAGCTATGAAAAAGGTGAATGCCATTGATTTGCGTGTAACATGATTTCCATAATGATTTTCATGTCTAACCTGTTTTCAGCATGTTGTAAATGGGTTAAAAAATTACCATAAATGTTAATCATAATTTCCTGCTTTCAATTTAA